>KN362497.1:0-11374 GCA_000785685.1 Uromyces viciae-fabae | reverse complement strand
TTGAAGATATTTCAATAAATTTGAACTCGGCAGGTGGAGAGTACAGGGTGACTCCATCAACCAGCTCCCTCTAAACTAACAGGTAGAGCATCAAGTTAAGAAGAGCTTGAAGGATTGATAAATTTAAAAAAAAAAAAACTCACAATGGAATGGGCCCATTTCTGGATCATTGAAGTGGTCAGTGGTATATAGCGGTTTGGATTGGCTGGGTCAATAAATACCGGAAGTCTTTTTTCATACTTTTTGTTAGGCTCATGAAGTTCATAGAGCTTGTTCATGAACACGTTTATCGGATTGAAGTTTTCTGCTGAAATACTTCCGCTAGGATCACCGGTTCCTAGCTTTGAAGCTGCATCCCTGCCAGCCTGTCATCATTGAAGTGGTCAGTGGTATATAGCGGTTTGGATTGGCTGGGTCAATAAATACCGGAAGTCTTTTTTCATACTTTTTGTTAGGCTCATGAAGTTCATAGAGCTTGTTCATGAACACGTTTATCGGATTGAAGTTTTCTGCTGAAATACTTCCGCTAGGATCACCGGTTCCTCGCTTTGAAGCTGCATCCCTGGCAGCCTGTGTGGTTAAGACATGGTCTTGTACCTCAACAGCAGCCTGAGCTTGCTTTACTACAGTTGCGGGGTTCTCCATTACCAGTTCCAGCCCCGCTTCAGTATGATCTCTACCTAGCTCAATCACCTTATTGATCCAATGAGAGTAGGTGGATTCATCATTGATTGTATAGTTTTTGGATTTCTTGAATTCAGGTCCACCGCTGGAGTTAGCCAAACTTTCCAATCTAATCGCGGGGATCCAGTTTCAGTTGCTTCCTGTATCAAAAAGGCAGCATTAGAGAATTGCTCATTACAATTGGTTCGAACAATTTGCTGGAATTCTTGAAAGCTGGTTGATCTGCTGTTGAATTCAATCTTGAATTTTTTTGATGCTATTGGCTTCCACCCCGGCTTATGTTGACCCTTTGGATAATACAACTTGAAAGAAGTGTTACAGATTATAATTTGAACCTGAAGAAGCAAATCAAAATGAATATTGGAACGGACCATTGGCAATATAAAAATAGAAAACTTACGTTCCTCTCAGGAGGTGGTACTGGACCAATTCCATTAATGCGCCAATTTTTGGTGTTACTGTAATATCCTGGTGGGGGTAATTCTCTTGTGAATAAGTCAATTCCAAAGCGGGACATTTTTGAATTGGAAATGTGGTTTTTTGAGGGAACAGAGAAAGTGATGATACATGCTGTGGCTTGATCCACTGATGACGCATTTGTTCATCACAGCGGGCAAAAAGAGATAAAACACAGCTCCATAACTAGGAACCCATAAGTTTTTCTCTGCACAGCGCTTGATTTTTGTCCAAGCTTTCCTGGAAACACAATATGTAAAAAAAGAAAAAAAAAAAACTTGATGAGCTGTGTATTTGGACAAAATTTATATTTTGGTTATATCTTTGTTATATTGGGATAGTATTTTGTATGAAGAAAAACAAGTGAAAGATTAGATTTGAAAGAAATGGAATTTATACTTGATTGATCATTTTTATTTTTTTACCTTTTAACAAGAACTTAAAAGGGGGATCATGTTTTTTTTAAAAATATATATATATATATATATATATAAATATTTATTTGAATTTTTAATTCAAGTATTTACTTAAAAAATATTTTTTGATTCTCAAAAAAAAAAAAAAATTAAAAAAAAAAAAAATTTAAAAAACTTGCTTGAAAAAGAAAAAACCAAAAAAATAAAAATAAAATGATAATGAATAATATTAAATAAAAAATTAAAAAAAAGATTGAAAAAAAAGATTGAAAAAATATGTTCAAGTTAAAAGTCACGAATTTCTGTTTTTTTTTTTTTTTTTTTATTACATACATAACATACATCCCAAAATAATAAACAACATAAATCAAATTACACAAAAAAAAATCACCTTGTTTTTTTTTGTTTTTCTTATAATAATGAAAATGATAATAATAATGAAAGTAATAGAAATTATTATTAATTATTATTTTTGGGTTGGGGAAAGAGGATTGCTAAAAAAAAAAAAAAAAAAAAAGAAGCAAATAAAAAGAAAGAAAGAAAAAAAAAAAGTTTAACAATGAATCAAATTATTTTGATTATTATTATTATTAGTAACTTGATTAAGATTATTATTATTATTATCAATAAAAGGATTAAAATTAGAATCAATCATAAAACTTGGATCAAGAACAAGTTGATTAAAATTATTATTAACATTATTAACATTATTATTATTATTATTAGTATCATTTTTATCATTATTAAAATTTGGATCAATAAGTTGATTGAAATTAAAATTATCATTAATATGCAGATTATTTTGATCAATAATAATAAATTTATCATTATTTTGATTATTTTGATTATTATTATTATTAGAAGAAGAAGAATTCTCTTGTTCTTCTTCTTCTCCTTGTGGTGGTGGTGGTGCTTGAATAGGAGTAATTTTATTTGTTTTACGAATTTGTTCTCTTGCATATCTACCAATAAAATCTTCATCTTGTTTAGCTTTAGCAGTAGTTCTTCTTCTTTTCCCTAGAGAGAGAGAGAAAAAAAGTGTCCAAAAAAAAAAAAATCAACAAAAATGAAAAGAAAAAAGTTAATTAATTGATATATGTATATATATATATTTAATTTAAGATTCTTACATAAAGGTAAATCTACAGTAGACCACCAATCTCCTCTACCAGGAGCATCTAAAGGTCTAGGTATTTTAACAAAACAAGAATGTGAAGTTAAGACGTTTCTTAAAGTTGCTTTCCAAGAATCAGGTGCAGTAACAAAATACCTAAATGAAGAAATAAATAAATAAAATTAATTTTTTTCATTCTTGTTAATAAAAAATACCAAATAAAGAAATTAAATGAAATTTAAAACAAAAAACAACAAAGTATAAATAATAAAGATGAATAAGAATATAAGTAAAAGTAAATGGGAAAAGGAAAGAAAAAAAAAAAAAAGACATACGGATATTTTTTTTCCAAAACTTTAAAAATTTCAGCAGCGGTTAATTTACCAAGAGGGTGAGATAACAGGGCTTCTTTAGCCAATTCAGGGAATGTAGAAGTAGGTCTATTAAGAGTGACGACTTGAATAGATTCCAAGAATTTAGGAGCTAGAGAAGAAGCATCATCAGGATTATCTAAAGATGAACCTAGACTAGAAGATGGATCATTTTGTGGTGTAGTATGAGAAGAAGGTAATGGTAAATTTAATTTTCTTCCTGTAGTTCTAGATCCAGATGCTCTCGTTCTTCGATCTACTAGTGAAGAGGTTGAAGAAGAAGTGATGGGTGTTGGAAGACAACTTAATAACGAAGGTCGACTGGAGGGTCTGGTGTCAGAATTTCGCTGTCGAGAAGATGGTCCTGATGAGGCCAAAGCCTTGGTTGATTTATCTTTTGCTCCTGTTGTACGATTTCTAGTGTTAAGCTTAGGTTTAGGTCGACCAACAATTGGAGCATGAATTACTGGTTGATGTTCAGATGATACCATAATAGATTCGACAACAGGTAATGGATGGACTGGAATGTCTCCAGATGGAAGTTGTTCGAATGCGCTAAGACACAGGTTAACTTGATCCATAAGCGCCATCTGCGGTGATGTTTCTGGCTCTAGCTCTCTGGCTGCTTCTGCTCTCATCATTTCTCGCTCTGCAGCCAACTTGACTGCTGCTTCGATTTCTCTTTCTAAAATTCTCGAGGCTGCCATAAATGCATCGGATGAATCGACGTTTGAATTTTCTTCTTCCTGATCTACTGCTACAGAAGAATAATCTAGTCTAGTAGCATTTTCATCTTCCTGTCCAGCTTGGTTGGTGTGCTGTGCCTCATCAATCAAATTTTGCAGTAAATCTTCCAGCCCAACTTCGTTTGGCTCTTCTTCTTCAACATTGTTCATGATAGATTGATTCAGGTTTTCTTCTTGACTGGATCTCGATTCATCCACTCGATCTTGTGAATCAGTTGAATTTTGAAATTCAGGTATAATAGAAGCAAGTAATCGATCGAAATCAGCTGCGGTAGGAACAAGACTTGAAGCAAACTCCTCCCCGTTCACCGCTTCTTCTGCTTCTTTTCGAACATCATCAGTATCATTTTGATCTTGATCATCCCTTTCAATTTCAGCAGCTTGACTTTCTTGGAAGATAGCACTGAGATCAATTTCAGGGAGAAGATCAAAGATTGAAGAACCCATATCATTCATCGTACTTTGATCATCTGGTTCCTCTGGGTGGTCAGCAATCTGAGGTAGTTTTGCAGCAACATCAGCCAGTGCGGCGTTCACCTGATCTTGAAGAGACGAATTTTCTGGAGGAGAATGAGATTCGGGGGGATGATGATTAGGTGTGAGTGACACTGAAGCTTGTGTAACTAACGTGAGAGGTTCAATGATAGGACGAGTTGCTAGAGAGGGACCAGAGTTGCGAGAAATGAGTGGACGAATGACAGGAGCCTGTTTGCGGACTAAAGCAGTTTCACTGCGAGAGTTCTGATTCCGCCGGCGAGATGATAGGGGTGTTGGAGCAACCAGTGCATTAGATAATGAACGGGAGAAAGCGAGCCGAGAGGCCGATTGAGGACGACTAGGACTGGTTGATTGGATGATTGCACTAAGTGAAGAACCTAATCTAGAGCCAGAAGGGTACATCGATTCTTCTTGGTCTCCTTCTGTTTGCGTGGTATCATCCGATTCTGATGAATCCCCATACTGAGAAAGAACTTGAGAATGATCGGAACTTGTGATTTGCCTAGTTCGATTTAATTTTGAACAATTGCCGGGGATTCCATACTTGGCATTTCGTATTGCAGCAATGGCTGGTGACCAACGAGCTCGAATAGATAAATCAAAACCGGGAGGAAGTACAACTTTTCTGCTAATTGTGGGGATTGGCATTCGATCGGTGGCACTCGCATTCTTCGTTCTGACGAAATATTGATTGAAGCAGATATATTTTAAAAAAAAATCAATTTTTTTTCTCTTCAAGTGTACTGAAAAGAAGAGAAAGTGATGTTTAAGAAATGAACGCAACTTGGATAATCTTCCTTTTGCAGGATCAACGGCGGTATCAACAATATAATAACTAACATTCCTACCACCTTCGACATGAACACGAACGAAGCATTCTTTGACGCTTAAATTATGACCAACGGCTGATTTCCAAACACGAGTAGTTTGATGATCCGTTGTGCGAAAGTATTGCCAGCGATTTTGTAAGGCTTGATAGATTTCTTCTCGATTAAGAATACCGTATTGGCTGCCCATGATGGCAGCACGTATAATAGTCCACCATGGATAATTAGGTTGTTGACCAAGTGGAGGATTGGCCAGTTGATCGAGTGAGCATATCTTAATGTCTGTAGCTGGGTTTCTCATATTTTGAGTGTGCTGTGATTCTGAAGGGAAGCAGTTCAGTTTGGCCGCCCGCTTGAAAATTACCAAACTCAATCCATCCACTCGGGGGAAACGCAGGCCCATTTTAAAACACCCCTGATATTGATAACAAACAATACATGAGTCAATATTAAAAAATTAATAATCAAACCTTAATTCAAAAAAGAAAGAAAACAAAAAACAACACATTTTGGAAAAAACAACAAAGCAGAAAGAAAAGAAAATTGCAGTGAAAAGGATCCATACATTGACATTCTGTATGTGTATATATAGCTTGTAGGCACAGGCCCGACACATCTATTCTAGCAAGCAGTGTACATACCTGATATTATGTAACTAAGAAATTCTTATCCGAATTCTTTATTCAGTTAAAAGTCAAAAAGAAAAACTCCAGCATTTTTTTTTTTCTACTATCTTCTTTTGTCAACACTTTGTTTGAATTTTGAATTTCTTGAATTTTTATTAGAAAAAAAAAAAGGGCATTGATTTTTGCACAGCCCAAAGTTGATGGCGCACCGCCTTTTGACTGCCAGAGGACATTCGGTTTTTTTTTTCGTTTTTTCAAATATTTTTTAAAAAAAATTTAAAATTACCAAAAAAAAATTGGCAGCCTTCTGAGCACCCCTGCTTCACTTTCTGAGATATTTAGCTCAAAAAAGAAAATATAAGTACTCCTTATTTCAGGAGTACACAAAATCAAACAAAAAAATATGAATAAAAATTAACCTTGAAAATTCTTCAAATATTTGAATTGAATCTGAAACACCTGTTTGTGAAAAATGAAATCATTTCTTTGATTTTTTTCATTTATCAGATAGTTTTTACAATATTGAATAAAATCTCTTTATCAATTTAATCAGTTTTCAATAACTGTAAATCTCTTTTTAATTTTTATTTAAATAATATTTTCATTTATTTTATTAATTATTTGAATATTTTGATATCTTTTTCTAACTATGATATTTTTCTTTTCTTAGTTATATTGAGATAAATCACTTACAAAAATTTCTTGTTATTTTTAATTTATGATTTTTATTCACATCTTTATGATTTTATTTGATTCTTTTTTTTTCTGTGAACATAAATTATTCTAATTACTTTAATTATTTGATTTTGTTTTGTTTTATTAATTATAACAAAATTTTATTTTACTCACTGATTTCAGTGGAAGAATTTTTAAACCTTTTTGGTTTTTTTATTCTTTGATCATCAATTTGACACCTGATACTCCCTCCAGTTCAATAGATGGCTTTAGGCTACAATGTGAATTTGAGGACTCCATGTGCGTGCTTTTTTCTCTCGCTTTGGGGGGGGGGGGAGCTTCTGGTGCCTTTCTGGAGACTGAGAGATGGATACACATTAGAAAAACAAGATTTAAAATGAAAAAAAAAATCAAGCTTTCAAGCCAAAATGAGATAAGAATTAATACCTCTTATTTGAGCTGCAGAATTGATGTCAGGAGCTGACTTGTGTACTAAAGGCTCTCTAATAGAGGCAAGGATTTTATTTACTGAACTTAAATCAATCCCAGCAGCTGTAGATTCAGTTTGAATTGGGATTCCTTCTCCAATTAATGTGTTATCAGCTTATTCTGGGACTTGAGTAGACATTATACAGCTGAAATAGGCTCTGTTATCACCAAGGAGCTGAACTAGAGGTGTTTTAACTAAACCTATCTTATGAGTGAAATTTTTGAAATTGAGTTATTGGCTACAAAACTAGGATTTTCCAGTATCAACAGAGCCAGGAAGCTCTATTGATAAGTTTAAGATTATTCAGAATAAAAAAGGAAAAATTTTATGAGTTTCAAATAGGAAAAATGTGTTGATTTTTCGACTCGAGAGGATGGAAATTTAGGATAAAAATTAACACAAATAGCTGAATGCTTTGCTGACTGGGCTAAAGCAACAACCAAGAGGTTTTCATAGTAAAAAGGGGCAAGTGTCAAAGACACTTGGAATGATTCAAGAAGCAGAAGGAGAAGTTTTGGAATCAATGATTTTATTTCAATATTTAATAACACTAAAATTATAGTAATTACATAATGAATATATTCAATTTGATTCTAACAAGACGATTATTTTTACTTCAACTAGAAGACAAAATTTTACTTCAACAAGAAGAACTAATTTTACTTCCATAAGAAGAACTACTTTTTACTTCAACTAGAAGAACTTTGGATGAGAAACTATCTCATTTACTAACTTGACTTTTTACTATGTAACTTAACATAATATATAACTGGTTTAACTTCAATATGTAACTAACATATTACTAGACTATAGAACTTTTTTAACTTCAATATACAACTTAGCATATTACTAGACTGACTGACTTGTGAATTCAAAACTATGACATGTTACAGTCACAAAACTTGACTGAAATTTCAAACAAGTTTTTTGTTTTAAATAGTGAAGATTGAATTTTCCAACTCAATTATTCACTTTAAAGATTCTTTATTAGTTCCAGATTTAGAATCAAATCTTATCAGCCAATCTAGTTTTCTAAGAACGGGACATTCCATTCAGCCAATTGATTTGGACCATTTTGGTGCTTTCGACAAAGATAATGTGAAAATTCTCAAAGGATCACATTATACTGGCCATTTGATTATTACTCATTTTTTAAATATCTTTTAAAAATACTTCTAGGTGTCCTAGAGTAACCAAACTTCTTTCCCAGCATCCTGAGTACCTCTCCTTCATTTTCTGAGCTTTTTAGCTCCAACCAAGAAATTGAAGTACTCCATGTTTAGGGAGTACACAAAATCAAAAAAAAAATCATAAAAAATGGTTAATGCGGGAAACATGGCCTGAAAATTTTATCACATGTATTTCAACCTTATTGGAATATGGGATAAAAATATTTCCCACGTGGAAGCAAAAAAAGTATGTTTTACGTTTACTTTTGCAAAAACTGGCGCAAGTACCAAAATTTTGCAAAAGTAAACGTAAAACATAATGTTTTTGCTTCCCCGTGGAAAATATTTTTATCCCATATTCTAATAAGGTTGAAATACATGTGATAAAAATTTCAGGCCATTTTTCCGGCATTAACCATTTTTTTTGATTTTTTTGTTTGATTTTGTGTACTCCCTAAATATGGAGTACTTCAATTTCTTTGTTGGAGCCAAAAAAGCTCAGAAGATGAAGAAGGGGTACTCAGGATGCTGGGAAAAAATTTTGGTTACTCTAGGACACCTAGAAGTATTTTTAAAAAAATATTTAAAAAAATTAAAAAAGGCTGGACGGCCTCCTGACATCAAAAGGCAGTGCACGAGAGGTTTTGGGTGGTGCGAAAAACGACCCCCTTTAAATATTTCTAAAAGAGCTACAAGGCCATTCTGCTACAAGATGCAGCATATAGTTCTAATTGGTGAAATACATAATTACTAAATTTTGCAAGTAATGAATAAATTTTTAATCAAGAATTTCTAAACCTATAAAGTCCATTCTTTGATTTTAGTGCTTGATCTAGGTACTTGATCCCTACAAATCTGTATCAAAAGAAAGCTTAATTAGTATAATTAATATAAAAAATATTGATGTTAATTAGTTCAGATTAAAGGGGAATTTTTCATGTCTAAAGACAATTTTTCTGATTTTCAATAAAAATTGGAAAGGAAATTTTTGTTTTGAGTGGGAAAAATATTGAGAAATATGTGACTTCTGCTTTGAGGGAAGACCTTTTAACTGATATAGGCTACTTCCTTAGCTCAGTATCATTATAAAAAGCATAGTAAAATTTTTGATGGAAATCTCAGGAACAATTTTAATTTCCCAATGAGGCCCCCAAGTCAATGTGGCTTTTCCTCATAGTCTATATTGGCCTTATGCCCTGAATATCAATACAGAGGTTATCCTACAGAGATTCCAATTATTTTTTTAATCACTGGGTACTCTTTTTTTCAGAGTGTCTTCATGCCCAAATGCAGAGCTCCAGTAGAATCAATGACACCAATACTCATGAACCAATTGAACCTAATCCTATCCCAGTATTAGAACCTGATATACAAGAAAAATTGCAAGTGCAAAGAATTTCAAAAGAAAAAGAAAGAGAGAATCAAAATAAAACAGAGTAATTGGAGAAGTTATTCAAGTAAAAATCCTTTTTTGTCAGGATCTTCACTTTTTAGGAAGACCTTTCCTTTCTGTGGGAGGGAATGTCAGCTTGCTACTATGTTGAGCAATCCAACTAATGTAGCAATAGATACAAAATAAATCAATAAATTAAAAATGTACTATTTTCTTGAAGGAATAGATAATAATATTCCAAGATTTGTTGTTGTGAAAGGTGTTATGGAAATATTTTGTATATTTCTTTAAGAAAAGTAGTATATTTTCTATTTATTTATTTAGGGGTGTGCTATAACAATGTCTTTCAATTACTGAAACAATGCCTGTGAGAAAATGAACGCTGCGAGGGGCACCTTGCAACGTCCTGTGTGTTTTTTTTAGTACAAAATAGCCCGCACCAGGTGTTGCACACCTGGTGCAGATAAAAAAACAACACCCCTGGGGGGTGTCATTTTAGTACTTCACCCTCCCCATGGGGTGTTGTTTTAGTAGGAAACAAAGAAAAAAAAAAAATAGAAACAAAAAGAAGTAAATAAATTGAAATGAAGTAGAATAAAAAAAAAAAAAAAGAACAAAAAAATAAAAATGAAAATATCAATAAAAGTAAATAAATCAAGAAAAAATAAAAATAAAATAAACAAAGAGTGAAAAAAAAGAAAAAGAAAGAAAGAAAAAATAAAAATAAAAATAAATAAAAAAAAAAGAAAGAAAAAGAAAGAAATAAAATAGATGAATAAAAATGAATAAAGATATAAAAACAAAAAATAAATAAATAAATAGAAAGAAAAATAAAGAAAGATAAAAATAAAGATAAAAATAAAGAAAAAAAAAAAAAAAGAGCTGAATAAAAATAAATACATAAATAAAAATAAATAAATAAAAATAAAAAAAAGGGCATTACTAAATACACGCGGTTGGCTCACAAACTCACACGGTTTCAACTCCGTGCACACGGTTTTCCACAAACACACACAGCTTTTAAACGTTGTATTTTTGAAAAAAGAAAAAGAGGGAAAGGTTCTTTGGGGTCTAAAAACCCCAAAGAGAATTCCTCCAAATTTTTGGAAGGTTTTGGCCCCCCAAAAAATGAATCAATAAAAAATAATAAAATAAAGAAAATGATTTGTACAGGGCCCCAAAATGTTATGAAGGGACCCTGTGCTGTGGAAAAAAAAAGGATGGGGGTTGATGTCAACCCCCCAACCATAAATTTAGCAAAAAAAAAAGAAGAGAAAAAAACGGTTTGTCAAAAATAAAAAAAAAAGGTTTTGGGAGGGAAGGCCCCCAAAAAATTGGCAGATTCCCATGTCCAGTGGAATTTAACCCTATGAGGCTTTCCAAAACTCTTTGAAGAAGAAAATTAAAAATAAAAATTAAGAAAGACAAATAAACACAAGAGGAAAAATGAAAAATCTTGAAGAAGAAAATTAAAAATAAAAATTAAGAAAGACAAATAAACACAAGAGGAAAAATGAAAAATCAAAAAGAAAAAAAAGCAAAAGGAAAGGAATAACAAAATTAAAGAAATAAAAATGAGAGAAAAAATAAAGAACGAGATAAAGAAAGAAGGAAAAAATAAAAATAAAAATAAAAAAGGAAAAAGAAAAAAAGACAAAGGAAAGAAAAAAATTGAAAAGAAGAAAGCAACAAGAAAAAAACAAAAAAAAACAAAAAAACCAGAAAAAAGAAAAAAATAAAGAAAAATAAAATAACAGAAGAGAGAAAAAAGAAAGAAAAAAGATGGATCATATAAACAAATCATTTTTTAGTTTTCTTTACTCTGTTCCCTCTACATTTTTCTTTTTTATTTAATTTTTCGGGTTTTATCACTTTTTCTTTCTTTTTTTTTTTTTTTTTAAATTTTATT
>JNCO01006313.1:0-13165 GCA_000785685.1 Uromyces viciae-fabae | reverse complement strand
AACCAACTCCGGAGAGCCTATAGATTCAACCAATTTTAGATCAGTAATTGGTTCATTGATGTACTTAGCGGGGGGAAGTCGACCGGACTTGTCTTATGCGGTTAATTTATTGACAAGGTTCAAATCTTCACCGTCTCACATACATTGGAGAGGTCTGGATCATTTAATTTGATATCTAAAAGAAACCATCAACAAGAGATTGATTTTTCAAGGAAACGGGACGATTTGGATTTATGGACGGATGCTAACTGGGGGGGAGAACATGAGAGGTCGTCGACAGGTTTTGTTTTGAAAATGTGTGGGGATGTTATCAGCTGGGGCTCTAAGCGTCAAACGGTGGTAGCACTTTCTACATGTGCAGCAGAGTATGTTGCTCTTTCTGACGGTACCCAACAACTCGTATGTCTTCGCAACTTACTTCAAGATATGAATCAACAACGCAATTCAACAATCTACTGCAATAATGAAGCAGCAATATTGATTGCGGGTGATAATGCGTCTAAAAAGAAAACTCAATATCTACAACGAGCTTTCTATTTTATTAATGATTTCATTCGTGCCAACAACGTACAGTTAAAATGGACTAGCTCTCTTGATCAATGTGCAGACATCTTAACTAAACGTTTGGGTCCGGTTAAGATCAGGGAGGCTTCTTCAAAACTAGGTCTTACTGGGTAAAGGTTGTTATCGTGGGAGGGGGTGTTAGAGTATGTGATACACGAGGACAACTTAGAACATCTAACTATGTATTTATCATAAATACATAGTAGATATTAGGCAGAAGATCCGGAAGGAGAACGTGGATGTGTGAGAAAGAACGGAGATGTGTGAGAAGGATTTGGTTCAGGATTAGGGTTTCGGCAATATTTGCAGACATGTAACACACATGTCACAAGTGAGAATCTAGATATATAAAGCCCAGCCACGAGCGCACTTGTTTCCCTTTTCTTCACCGAAGTTTAGGGATTCCCGTGCCGCGCCGTGAGCTCACTATTTTGTGAACTATATATCTAGGTCGAGTGCCTATAGTTCTTTACAACTTGCATTAATCAAAGAATGTTGTGGACTTATTTCCTATTTTCTATGTGGCTTTCGGGCTCCTTGTGCACGTTGCCCATTCATGCGCAAATGGAGCTCAAGCAGACCGCTGCTGCTGTAGCTCTCGATGACGACATTGCCGATCGCCGTTCCTGGCTCTCACTTGGGAATTCTCACAGTCCAAAGATAACGCCAGGAGATAGGAAAAATGAATTGGATCTAGCATTACGTCTAGGTAGCTACACGGGGACAAATCATGGGAGTGTGGAAGATGATCGTCCCCCCGTTCGCGATTTTTTTCCAGAGGAATAGAGCACGATACCAGCGTCCTATTCACGAGTCGGTCCTTCAATGAGAAATTGGAACGGTGGAGTGTGGGAAGGTATGCCGATCTCAAGAGGCGAAGAAGTGTCTGATTGGCATAAGAACCTCCAGAATATCATACCACGTGTTAGAAATGAACGTCTGAACAGCTTGAATCTTGAGGCCCCACCTGGCTTCGAAGGGTATATTGCCTCCAAGCGAAAAAGACAGGAAGAATTTGAGTTTCGGAGCTCTGGGCAACATACGGAAGCTTATAGGAAAATAGAGGGAGTCAGAGAAGAAAACATTGGAACCATTCCACACCAAGACAAAGGGAAAGGCACTTTTTTCATTGAAAAATCCAGCACCTTGCATCACCCAGTTGGAACAAAGAGGCCCTCGGAGTCCCAAGCTACAGGAGCACCGCTTAAAATTAAGCCTACATCAAATTCAAGTGCTCATACCGACACACTCAGTAAATTATCAAGAGTCATTCATATAAGTGATTTGAACAATGAGGATTGGAAGCAAGAAAACGTCTGGATGAAACCAAGTATCGCGAATCCATCTCTCGACGAGCGAAACCGTTCGATTTATATAGCTGTTGAGCTAAGGGGAAATGAAATACTTGATGAAATAAATATGTCCCGTGATGCTCATCATTCAATAAAAATCAAAAACCTCAAAAAATTTTACCAAACACATAGCATAAAGTCAGTAGTCACTTATATTGATTTACTAAACAAGGTTTCTAAGAAAAGTTTGAACAAAGATGGTCAAGGACTGAAGCAAGTATACAAAGAAGCAGTTTCATATGTTGACAAATTTTGGAGTGAATTCAAAAGATCCGAAGAATCAAAGAATGGAGATCATTCTAGTTATAATTCATACTTTCCTTCTGAAGCAGAAAAAACACGCTTTAAGAATCTTGTATTTTCGAAGAATTTTCGGTATCGTCATGGTAACCGAATTGGCGGGTTCTTATTTCTAACGTGGATTCAAAGAAGAGAGTCAAATGTGCATTCAATAATATCCAGGTCTTATCATCCAACTCAATGGCGTGGTCGCGTAATTTCAACGCTTCATACTATCTTGTTGAGCTTCAAACCAAGTGATGAGGTTAAACGTCAAGTCAAAGTTACGACCAAGGCACTCGAATGGAGAAATGCAATTCATCCAGAAAAAGAATGGAGATATTTAAGTTATGAAGCAAAAGTTCCATTCAAGATACGATGGGACGATGACTGAAAATTCATTCTTCCACTCTATTTATTTTTTTTGTCTTCTTATTGATCAATGGCCAGTCTTCCCCCCCCCCCCCGGTTCTGCACACCTACTGTGAAGTGATGCTGACAACCCCATGGTTGGCTGAGGGATGTGTTGAGAGACGACAATAAACGTGTAGCATGGCAGAGCGGCGGACAGCTCCAATATTTTTTCATCACCAAGATTGAATACCGTACCGTGCCACACGCAGAGCTACCAGGCCGGTCTGGGTATTGAGTCTTGACTAAGTGAATATTGCTAATTCCTTATCTTTGCGATATTGTAGCAAGATTGAATCCCAAGCAGCGCCATACCAAGATCTCATCAAAATCTATGATTTTTTTGTCAAGTGTATCCCATGGAGGTTGCAGCTCTAAATTATCAAACCCATTTAGTTTCAGTGTATCCAGAGAAAGTGAGGCAGGAGTTTTCCCAAAGTGGAGGAAATCAAAGCGGAATCTTCTGTGATACAAGTTTTTATTCTAATTCAATTCAGTTGAAATTCTATATCCCTAATCTCCTTATCTCCTTCTATGCCAACGGAAAGCGGAGGGCAAGGCCCGCAAGCCCAGATAGAGTGTACCACCAAAAATATGGGACTTGGGCCTAGCTGAGAAGTCAAACTTGAAAAGTACAATGGGAAATTTTCAAGATAATACAATAAATGAATTCTTCCTTTGCCTTGAATGAAATTATCAATATGAAAGGAATTATACAAAAAAAATCATATCCGGAGAAATCCATAGGTCATGGTTAGAATAATTAGTCTCTCGTAATGTTTTATAAACCAAATCAGAAAAGTCAAAATGTGAGTGGTTATGGGAGATTTTTCATCACACCCCCTAAAATTTGGTAATGGCCTACAGCTGTACAAATTTCATATCAGATAGCCGAATGATGCGAGTACAGAAGTTTCGTAAAGCCGTTTATGGGAAATGGCAAAAATTGTCTAAAATCTTTCGATATGACCAATCTTTTAGTTTACTTTATTATTTGGACTCTCTAGGTGAAAAAGGTCAGAGTCCAAAATTTTGTGACATCCTTTTATGGAGCCATACTTTTGGCTTGCTCTTTTACTTTGGCTCTGTAGGTGAAAAAGATGGATCAATTTACGACTTGAAAAAAAGACATTGTAAACGCAAGGAGTGGCTGGAGAAAACGCCGACTTACTCATAAGCGACACGGTTATTCTTATATAGGGAGAATGCATCGACCTGTGCCGGGTCAGCATTGTTAGGATCGTTCATCAAGTCTTGGATACCTAATACGATCTGAAAGCGATACTCAAATGCAATCAGGAAGGAATGTGAAGGCTCTTGCTTCTCATGTTTTATGACTGATGACTGTTTAACATACTTGTTTTAAGGTGATAGCAGGTTTCCAAGACTTTTCCTCATTCAAAATCGATAGGCAAACTGTACCCGAAGGGTAGACGTTGGGATGAAAAATTGGGGGGTTAAATTTACCTTTAGTCAAAAATTGTAAATAGGGTCAGTTAAAGATTTTCATAAATTTCTAAATTTCCCTTCGTTGGGAGACTTGAATATAAGTAGTTGTGGATTGTCAAATATGAATGAAATTGCTCCTAACATTTGGGTGGTTTTGAGGGATAATCTAGGAGTCGAATTGAGGTTCGTGCCGAAGTCCATGATAAAAAAGAAGTTGAAAGATTAGTTAGAGAAATATAGTTTTTACCTCGTGTCAAATGTGAGAAAAAAGGGCAAACCGTCGGGAAACATTATTTGTAACTTGTACAATCCACCGGCCCAGATTGTCTATAGTGGTTGAATCAGGATGTCCCAATAGTGCTCTGTCCATAAGTAAGATGTTTCAAAATCGGTTGATGCAGCGATTGTAACTAACCCCTTCCTTGCCAGGTATACCTACATCCCAAATCATCATGTTCAAACTACCATCGGCACTCTTCGTTGGTCGGGCATAAAAACCCTGGAATATGTTACGAAGGATGTAAAAAGCCATCAGTCTTTTGAGATTTGAAAGCACCTGAAATAAATGATATAAAATGGTGACAAACATAGGGATGGTCCCTTCTCCACTGTTTTCGCTCTTCTGCTAATCTGGCCCTGAAACGCGGAACAAAGGAAGGTATTTTTTCTGAGTTGAATTTTCCGTAAAGATACGGGGGCTAAGCTCACTTGCAGATTGCCGACATGATAAATTGCAAAGGGGATGTGCCGAATCCTTGAGTTGATGGTGATAGAAAAATGAGCGTATGAGGTTCCCTCGGACGTCACAAGGTGAAGAGGGGGAACCTGCAAAGGGGTTTCCATTCGTAAGACTCCCCACCCCGGATACAGGGGTCTTAAGCATCCCCGTGTTTGGGTTTAAATTAGGCAATAAGGGCCTGTACCATACAATCTGAAAAACTATTTTTGAGCCTCAAAAATCCATTTTCTCATAAAAATCAATTTTCTCAAAAAAAATGTGTACCATGGCAATCAAAAGTAAATGATTCTTTGAGAACAGTTTTCATCTTTTCCCTCCGTTTTCAGAAACAGGGTCAGACCTGTTTTCAAAAACAAATCTATCTGTTTTTCAAAATCAATCCAAAACACTAAACAAACAATACCAACATTCATCAAACACTATCAATTTCCTGCATCTCCTCGCAATCTAAATGAGTATTTTTGTTTTTTTCTTATCTAAATCAAATACTGTTTCCAATTTTTTAGTATCATTTTCTTCTTATTGATCTAGGACTTATTTCAGGAGTTTTATCTCACACATCTCGCTCATTATAATTTATTTCATTTTGAGCTTTTTTTATTTATTTGTTTCATTAAAAAATCATGAAAGCAATCTCACTTGAAATGAATTAATGAATAGAATAAGATAAAAGTTGAAATATTGATTTTTTTGATTAAAGAATCATGAAAGCGATCACTTTTGAAATGAAGTGAGGAATAACATAAGATCAAAGTATTAATATTATTTTTTTTTCATTAAACAATCAACAAATAAACAAAACAAGCCAATATTTCAGGATTTTTATCTCAAAACATCTCCTCTTTTTTTTAATTTTGGTCATTTTGAGCTTGTCTTTATTTTTTTCATTAACAAATGATGAAAGCAATCGGTCTTGAGGGTAAAGAATAAAAGAAGGTAGAAGTTGAAATTTTATCAAAAAGTGATTGTTTTTCATTGCAGAATCAAGAAAATAAATTCCTGCACCAGTAAATTCCTGCACCAGGCTGCAACTGAAGTGATAAAAACTGATGCATCCATTTTGGTGGGAATGGAGGAAGAAGAGTAGTGCTGCTAGGTTGATAGTGTTGTTTTGATGGTGCTGGTGCTTGTAGCCTTGTTGTTTTTCTGTGAAGACTTGTGAGGAGGATTGATGGCCCACAGTGTATTTATGGTACACAAAGCAATAATGGAATTTGCAAAAAAAGCAGTTTGAGAAAAAACTAGAAAAGCGCTATTAAAAAAATAGTTTTTTGTTGTTTTTCTATGGTTTTATTCTCCACTCCCATCCTTCTATCATTTATCCCCACCAAGTTTTTTCAATATTATAAAATAAAAAATAAAAAAATACTTGAATATTTTTATTTTCTATCTAGTTAGTTTTATCTCATTGGTGTGTAGTTGTCACTGAGATCTTTATTCATTATTGATGTGTAGTTGTCAATAATATAGTAATAGTGTTATAACATGTGTAGTGGTGTTATATGTTATTTATCAATCAAGTAGTCATAAAGTTTTTTATATAATTGATGTGTAGTTGTCAATTATATAGTTAATATTTAATAGCATGTTTAGTTGTGTTATAATCTAGTAGTTATATTTTTTATTTATAACATGTTTAGTTGTGTTATAACTTAGTTAAAGTAGTTATCTTCTCATGTGTAGTAGTGGGTAAGATTTTCATGTTGGTATAACATGCCACAGAGTTGTGACATGTTCTTTTCTTTTTCTATAAATACCGCTTGCTGTGAATGAAATAAGATCATTGAGTTGAGCAATAAAATCATCTAAAACTGAAACTGCTCCCTTGCTCCTCTTTCAAAATCTTTTCCTCAATCTAAATCTCTCATCTCCATCACCATAAAATTAACATTTTTCAGAAATCAAAAACAATTTTTTTTTATGGTACAGGCCCTAATATATATATTCAAAATCTTTTCCTCAATCTAAATCTCTCATCTCCATCACCATAAAATTAACATTTTTCAGAAATCAAAAACAAATTTTTTTTATGGTACAGGCCCTAATATATATATTTTGTTTTGTTTTGTTTTGTTTTTATTCTTTTATGTGCTAAATTAATTTCACAGTGCGCACAAGTCATGTAAATGAGATGTAGATAAAAGATAATACAGCTGAATTTAAGCAAATAGATATACAGACTGTTCTTTTTGTGTGATAAAATAATATGGGCATAAAAGAGGAAAAAAAAAAAGAAAAAAAGAAAATAATAGATTATTTTTAGGGCATTGATTTGGCACCTCCCAATGTTGATTGTGAACCTCCTTCTGACTGCGAGAGGACATCCAGTTTTTTTTGTTTTTTCAAATGTTTTTTAAAAATACTTCTAAACATCCTAAAATTACCAAACCTTTTTGGTAGCCTTCTAAGCAGCCCAACTTCCTCTTCTGAGCCTTTTAACTCAGAAAAAACCTTTGAGGCACTCCATATATAGGGATTACCCAAAATCAGAAAAAAAATATATAGCATAAAAGAGGAAAAAAAAAAAGAAAAAAAGAAAATAATAGATTATTTTTAGGGCATTGATTTGGCACCTCCCAATGTTGATTGTGAACCTCCTTCTGACTGCGAGAGGACATCCAGTTTTTTTTGTTTTTTCAAATGTTTTTTAAAAATACTTCTAAACATCCTAAAATGACCAAACCTTTTTGGTAGCCTTCTAAGCAGCCCAACTTCCTCTTCTGAGCATTTTAACTCAGAAAAAACCTTTGAGGCACTCCATATATAGGGATTACCCAAAATCAGAAAAAAAATAAAAAAAAAATTTAATGCGGGAAATATGGGCTAGAAATTTTATCACATCTATTTCAACCTTATTGGAATGTAGGATGAAACTTTTATCCACGAACAACCAAAAAAGGTGCTCTTACATTTTTGTCTTCTAAATTTTGGTGTATGGTAACAACTTTTGCAAAAGTAAACTTAAAAGCAACTGTTTTTGCTTCCCTGTGGAAAGTTTCATCCTGAATTCCAATAAGGTTGAGATACATTTGATGAAATTTTTAGCCCATATTTCCCGCATTAACTATAAAAAAATTTAATGCGGGAAATATGGGCTAGAAATTTTATCACATCTATTTCAACCTTATTGGAATGTAGGATGAAACTTTTATCCACGAACAACCAAAAAAGGTGCTCTTACATTTTTGTCTTCTAAATTTTGGTGTATGGTAACAACTTTTGCAAAAGTAAACTTAAAAGCAACTGTTTTTGCTTCCCTGTGGAAAGTTTCATCCTGAATTCCAATAAGGTTGAGATACATTTGATGAAATTTTTAGCCCATATTTCCCGCATTAACTATTTTTTTTTTTATGTAATCCCTATATATGTGGTACCTCAAAATTTGTTTGTGAGCTAAAAATCTCAGAAGATGAAGTTGTGGTGCTCAGAATTCTACCAAAAAAGTTTGGTAATTGTAAGACATTTAGAATTATTTTGGAAAATTATTTGAAAAAACACAAGAGAATGGATGTCCTCTGGAAGTCAAAAGGATGTGCACAATCAAATTTTGGCAGTTGCAAAACTAATGCACTATTTTTATGTATATAAAAAGGAAAAAATAAAATAAATTTTTCCTCCTTTCATTAAAAAAATAGTATTCAGTGGTAGATGATAAATTTATCCATGTAATTGTTATTAATACACATTTTCTTTTAAAAGAAAATGGGTGATAAGAAAAAAGAAAAAAATCCAAGTACATGGAATTCTCTTTTTTTTTTCATTTTTTTTATTAAAAAGGAAATTAAAAAAGAAAATTTAAGAGAAATGTCTAAGATTAACAAGGAGGATATATATATATATATATATATATATATTGACTTTAAGATTAGGATGAAAGCCTTCAATTGTAATATTCAGAAGTGGATTATATGGTTTTTTTTAAGATCTTGCATGTTTTTGTAATTTTCTTTAAAAAGAAAAATTCTTCTTAATGAAAATATATTGCCTGCTCAGGGGTGTCTAAACTGTAAGTCATCAGGATCAATATTTATAGTATCATATGGGTTTAACTGATTTTCTTCTTTATTTTTATTGATGAATCTATAACATCCAATATTATCTGTACTAAAATTTTCACAATCTTTAGAATCATTATTTTTACCACATTTGTCACACATTGGTTGATTCTTGCAAAAACGTATAAAGGTGTGGCCTATTTGAAGTCAATTAGAATATTCAGTTGGAGATTTGTTGTAATGCACCCCTTTTAAAAATAATGATTTGAAAAAAATTCCACCTTTTTCAATTTGATGAGCTAGATCTCTATCTTTAAATTTAATTACAAAAGACCCATTTGCCCCATTTTTTTCTTGAGGACTACCTTACCATCTAATATCATCAATCTTTTCAATCTGAAAGTCATTTTATTTACATAATTCTTCTACTTTATTTTCATGATTTGTGTCAAAATTTTCAGGCATTGAATGAATCATTACTGTAAAAGTGATTTGTTTTGTGATTAGAGCTGGGTTTCATAAATGAGTCTGCTTGTTCTTATTGAGTAATAGCCATGTCATCACATCTTTTTAACCAACAAAGAATTTTAAATTCCCAGGAGGAATTCTTGAGACCCCTTTTGTGTCAACTTAACATTTTTCTGGTGTCCAAGCATCTAAATCTTGTAAAACAGTTGTAATTTTATTCCTAATTGCTTTGTTAGACATGCCATTGAATGGTTTTGAGCCTTGAATAATTCAAATAATAAAAAAATGGGGTTGAAATCAGTTTATCATTTGATTTGAAGGAGGATTCAAAATCCCTTTAGAATTCAATGGGGAAACTTAATGAGTTTGTCCCATCACACTAATGTAAGTATTCTCTTTGTCTATTCTTGCTTTAAAATTTTTACTATCATTTTGATTTTTATAATAATTATTTATGATCACTTCACTGCAAGTTAGCTGATGAGGTTGTTTGATAGATCCATTCTCTGGATTATTCATAGGTTAATTAGTAGCTTTAATAAATGGGGATGGAGGAGGATTCAAGTTGAAATAATATATTTTTTTAAAAAAATTTCTATTTCTTTGGTTAATTCGTTAAGATTTTTGTGTCAATTTTTTTGAATTTTTTTATTTTTTTTTTTGGATGTTATAAAAAAATATTTTTCTTTTCCTAAAAAATTAAGCACTAGAGAGTGATCTTCAAAGGAAATGATGGATCCATCATCAGTCTTTCTGCAATTTTTTTTGCTAAATGAATACTGGAAATTCTTTTTTCTGTATTTGGCTTTTCATTTTCAATATTCATATTGTTATTATTTTTAACTAATTCAATTTTTTGATGTTTTCTGCTGGAATGATGAGAGGGAGAATTTGATCTAGAATCTATTGATGAAGGGGAAGCAAGAGAGGGATCCAACATGGAAAGATCCATGTTCAACCTAAAAAATGGAATAAGAAATAAAGCTCTAACTGTTTTTTTATTTTAAATGTGAGGGCAAGTAGATTCAGAATAAAATAAAGAAGAGGGTTTGGTGTTTTCTGATTCAGTGTGATTCAAAAGATGCTTTAAGTGTGAAGAGTGGTGATGCTGAGTGGCAATGTAACTTTTTTTGAATTGATGTGAGATAGTGGTAGTACAGAGCTTTTCCTTTTTCATTTTGTTTCATTTTTTATTTTTTCATAAGACTGATATTTTGATCAAAAGATGAAATTTATAACATAAAACTTAAAACAAAACGTAAATATACAAAACAAATTTTTTCCCTAGTTTGACATCAAAGAAGAGTATAGCTCTCAAACTATTTCAAAAATTTGTAAATCAATGAAGGAATAGTTCCCCAAGAAAGGTTCTATTTTTTGTTTGAAATAATAACCAAAAAGCTTTGAGGAAAAAAAGGAAAAATCCTTTGAAATTCAAATCAATTATATGCAATGTGGAGTTTCAAAAATTGATCAAACTACTGGTATGCCACCATTTATCCCATATATCATAACTATGTGCAATATACCACAATATTTTCATAAGAATTTAGCAACCTTGAATTTTGGTTTTTTTTAAAAAAAAAATCAATAATTTGCCTATGGCTAAAAATTTGAACTTGAGCTAGCATGATCACATCACATTGGTGATGAGTTCAGCGTCCCTGGCTTACAATCGGTGAACAAAGCAAACA
Source organism: Uromyces viciae-fabae (assembly GCA_000785685.1). NCBI lineage: Eukaryota > Fungi > Basidiomycota > Pucciniomycetes > Pucciniales > Pucciniaceae > Uromyces > Uromyces viciae-fabae. The sequence goes on along the minus strand of JNCO01006313.1, from coordinate 2,214 downwards.
CTTAAATAGAACCAATTTGGTTTGGTGAAACATCAACCTGGCCTAAAAATTTAGTGCTGGTGATATTATACCGTTGTTTCAGCCTCATAGGGAGTATCTAAGGCACAACCTCTTACAGGCCTCTTCAAATCCGCCTCATTGGATGTTTCTAAGGAGAACAAAAACACCAAGGGAGTTGTTGCTAGAGTCGAGCAACAAAACATTCCATCAAGTTACTCGTGACAAGCCCCACAGGAATCTCGCACGAAAAGAGAGAAATCCCTCTGGCTCTCTATCATGTCAGCCAATGTATCAGTATCCTCTTCAAGTGGCGTGCATGAATAATAACTCTGTAACTACAGAGGAAAATCCTCATGTATGTAATTTTTTGCCGGGAGCTAAGGTGATCATTACTCAAGTGCCCAACATGTAAGTCACCATCCGCATGTAGTAATTCAAATAAGTTGTATCCAGTCCCCATACAGAAATTCAAATTGCCAGATGAGCGGCCAACCAAATTGAGAAAATCAAATCAAGGGATGAGCACATGAGATTAACAGGAGCAATGAATGATTATCAACACTACGTTAGACCAGGCAAAAACCTATAAGAGTCTCTCTCAATTTACAAGCAATGGAAATTGTCCGATCAATACATTGAGTACCCCAGATGAAACATCAACTTGGCACAGTTATCAATTGACACAAATATATTCTGCAACAACAATAGTAGCTATCCTCCTCTCATCTGATTTGTCTCTTAGCTATTTCCACTCCTCCTTCCTCCAACATGCTCAAAAGTTGAAAACAATTATCCCTCCAATCCGCCATAGCTTCACAATTCAACCGCGCACAGAACTCTCCCCGATGTTTTGGATCCATAAAAGCATTTTCACACTTTTAAATTGCCGCCCAAGCCTATTTTAACATACATGACACCATTGTTCAATACTCCCGCACATTCATGCTTGTGTTTGGGCTTGCCAGAGAAGTATGCAGAGATTTGTGTTGCGCCTTCCCGTCCACTTTGAGGTTGATAGATGCCCAAAGACGCACTGCGGCTGATTTGAACTTGGCCATGCACTCGATGGGAATCTGACCTACCATTAAGTTACAATTTTTCAACAATTTCATTACCTCCACAATTGTTTTCAAAGACCTGAAACCTGAGGCATACAGTTGTGCTACAGTGCTTGTACCGCTTTGCCCACCTTCAAAACGGATTGGCGGGTTTGGACGGTCAACATCATTTCTTGCTGCAAGAGTTGGATGATTTAGCATCCAAGTTGATGATGGAGAATCAACGATGCATGGGTGTTTTTGAGAATAAGGGGACCCAGGGTAAGTTGTACGCCCACGCTTCAGAGCACTGTAGGTAAGTATCTCTACATCAGAACTGTGGGAATCAGAAGGAATCACAAAAACATCAGGTGAGGCTTCAACCTTGTTAGCAGGGACAATGGGGATGACTTCTTGACTTGTGATGGATTGCGTGTGGTTGGAGCTTTCATCCAAATGTATTGTACCATGTTCATGGGGCAGCTCAGCATTTTTGTTTGTTTGGACCCCTGCCCCAGCACGGCTTGCATAGACAACATCCTCCACAATCAGTCAACGAGTCTCACGCCCAAGGTAGTACATATGTTTTCAAGCACTCCTGTGCTGCAAAAAATGAGGGCAGGTACAACTCGTTATCTGCCCTCTGGTAGTCCCTCCCAAGTCAATGTATGTGACCCAATAAAAGACCGTGGCTGGATGGGTGAAAGAGCCAATTATGTACTAGGTGTCGGACAAAACAATTGTTAGTGTTCTTGATCAGATTGGTAAATTATTGATCACCCAATTCTGCAAATTGTTTGACAGTTACACCAAGCAAGGCAAGCATTTCCTTGGTGTAACTGTCCGCTTTGCGTTTAGCTGCAAGCTGGAAGCAATTTGATCTTTGTGGTTGAAAACCTTGTTGAACTTTGTTGGCGGATGTTCTGAAGGTTACCTCAACTTTTTCCGCCAAAACTTGCACCAACTCGTCCAACCTATTCTTTGTTGATGGATTTATGTACTCATACTTGAATACCCGATGCCACACCTCAGTGTAATTATTCATATTGATGCCATGGTTAGTGGTCTGCATACCAATGTGTTGTCTTTGTCAGTATCATGTTGTGCATGGTTTGGTAAGAGAAATGAATGATATGATTGTCTATGTGCCATTCTATAATATGTGGCCCAATGACGT
>KN362496.1:336-13169 GCA_000785685.1 Uromyces viciae-fabae | reverse complement strand
AATAAAATTATTTTAAATAATTTGCTGTGGTATTATGATGTCACAGAGCAAATTATTTAAACAAAGCACTTACACTTAAAAATTAAATTAACTATTTAAAAATAAAATAAAATAAAATTATTTATTTATTTTAATTAATTGATTGTTTTCTTTAAATAATAAAATGTTAAATAATGAATTAAAAATAGTGTTAATAAAAATTCATTCTAATAAATATTTTTGTTTTGTTTTTAAAAGAAATAAATCTTCTGATTTTAATTTCAGAAAGATTTTAAATAAAAATTTTGACTCACTTTTTTGAGTGAAGTCATTTAAATTTCTTTTGCCATTTTGACAATTCTTGTGGGATTTTCAATTATTTACATCTCATCAAAAAACACATGAATATCCACACAATTAAATTAACATCAACATCTCCATTGAGAATCTTTTTCAGCATACACATCAAACTTAGGAATGAACCCTTTGGAAAGCCTTTTGATATACATCAAATCCAAAATCCAACTCTCTCTATGAGGATCACACAAAATGATTATTTCCATTTTATCAGTACACATTCTTCTATCGATTGAAGTTTCCTCATTTGACATCAAATCAGGGTTGTTTTTTCAGTGTTAGCTCAGATAGCAAGACTTATTGAACACGGCTCAACACCGGTCATCACTAGAATTCCATCCAAAATTATGCACAGGAACGTGTAAGAATTTACAAACTAAGATAATATTTCATTAATAAAAACTATGTTATATATGATTAAAGAAAACAATTTTATAACATAATAAAAAATGAAATAAGAAATACCTAAGGGCAGAATCAAACTAAAACTTCCTAAATAATAAATATATAAAAATAGAAAATAGAAAAGATATGAACAAATGATGTTCTTTTTTAATCTAATAAATAGATGAATATATAAGTAATTTTATCTATAAATTTTATTAGACTGAAAAGAGTAACTTACTAAACTTTTTAGTTATTCTTTTTATAAGTTTAGCTTGATGTTGATCAATTTGATCAAATCTATCTTGTCTGAATCAAAATATTAGAATAAAAATTAGTTGTAATTTTTATAATCTAAACGAATGAAAAGTTGTAACTCACAACTTAACTCAATCGAGGCTTTGATCTATTTGATTAACTTTTCTTTTTTGAAGCTGTTGACCGTTATTAATTTTGGTCAAGAGAGTTCGAGTTAAATCTGAATTTTAATCAAAATTCATAATGAATAAACTTTATTCAAAATTAAGATAGTAATTCGACTTACTATCTCTTTCTTTAACAACACATGGAATGCTATTCCAACATGCCGCCGTACTTTGAATCGCTTGATTCAAAGTATTTTGAGAGTCTTGAGAAACTACTCCTATTACTTTTAATGATCTTTTTATTGAAGTTCTACCAAGAGCCTTCGTAAGAAAGTCTGATGGATTTTGATTAGATTGAATATATTTTAGCTGTATTAGTTTTGATTGAACTAGTTCCCTGACAAAATGCAATCGTACATCTATATGCTTTGTCCGAAAACCATTCTGAGCTGTTTCACTATTCGCCAAATCTATAGCTGCCTTGTTATCAACATAAATATCAGTTTTTGGTAGCAATTTCATTAAGCTAAGTTTGTTGATAAGGCTAGAAAACCATGCCACTTCTCGGCTCATATCTGACAACGCTTTGTATTCGGCTTCAGCTGATGACAATGAGACCGTGTTTTGTTTTCTTGACTTCCACGACAATAGATGATTTCCAAGCATAATGACATATCCAGTAATTGAGCGACAAGTAATCAAACAGTTACCCCAGTCAGCATCCACATAAACCTTAAAAGTAAAATCATCTTGCTTTTTGAATGTAAGTCCTAGATCTTGTGTACCATTTAAATAACGAAAAACTTGAATAGCCGCTTTATAGTGAGTTAAACCAGGATTATCTAAGAACTGAGAGAGAGCACTGACTGAATAAGAAACATCAGGTCGCGTTAAGATACTAATATAATTTAACGAGCCAATCAATCCCCTGTAATTTAAATCTAGTTTTCTTAAAGCTTCTTTATCTTGATGAGATGCTGAAGTTAATTGTAGTTTTGGATTTAAAGGGCATGAGGCTGGATGTTCATTGCATGAATCATACTGAGCTAGTTTTCGTTCAACATATTGAGCTTGATTGATAATCAAGAAATCTTGACGCTTTTCAATTTTCATACCTAATAGAAATTCAGCTTCTCCTAAATATTTTATCGCAAATTCTTGTTCAGTTTCTTTTTTAAAAATTTCTGGTTTTGAGCTAATAATACCTAAGTCATCTACATGACCAAAAATCCAAGTTGAGGGTTTTTCCTTTGATTGACCTCGCCAAATCACACATGGATCTGATAGAGATATTTGAAAATCAATAGACTTTAGAAACGTAGATAACCTCTTGTACCAAACTAGAGGTGCTTGTTGTAATCCATATACTGCCTTCTTAAGTTCGAATACTAGATTTTCAGGTCCATCAAAACCAGGTTGCGGAAGCATAGTAACTGTGTCTTCTAGTGGGCATGTCAGAAATTCTGATCGAACATCCAACTGATGAATGAGAAGATCATTTGATACTGCAAATGAAATTAATAAACGAATTGATGCTGGTTTTCCAGTAGGTGCATATTTTGCATGAAAATCTAGACCAAAGGTTTGCCGAAAACCTTGCGCACATATCCTAGATTTATACTCAACTACTTCGTTATTAGCTCCAAGTTTTTTACGAAACGCCCAAGTCAATGGTATAGGTGAATCAGTTGATTTTAATAGTCTTTCTAACCATGCCTCATGATTATTCATGTTGTCATATTCTTTTTTCTCTGCAGTTGTCCATTGATCCTTTTCAACAGATTTCATTGCCTGACCATGAGTTTTCAGAGTAATTACTTCATTTGCTAATGTCAATAATGCTTGACATCTTGAATATTTAAGAATGTTAGCTGCTTCTATTTTACCGTTAATTAATTTACTTGCACGGGATTTTTGAATATCATCTTCTTGATTATTAGTTTCAGAAAAATCATCTTCATCACTTTTATTTTCAATATAATCTTCCTCGTTATTCATTGCATCTTCAATTGGTAAGTTTTTCTCTTCATTAGAAGGTAAAAGCAGTATCTTGAAAAATCGGTAAGTTATTTGATTCATTTAAATTATTAAAGCTTTTATGCAAAGCTGCACAAGGTGGAAATTTATCTTCATCAAAATATGCATGCTTAATTGTAATCACCTTTTTATCCTCTAAACGTATAACCTTATAAGCTGAATAATCATTCTCGTAACCAACTAAGACTCCTTCCCATGAGATCGAATCAAACTTTGATTTTCTATTAACATCCGGCTTAATCATCCAAACCTTGCATCCGAATGTCCTAAAGAAATTGATTTTTGGTTTAATTTTAAACATAAGCTCGAGTGGTGAAGATTGACTTTTAGCAATTGATGGTAGGCAATTGGTGATTGCTGATGCTGTTTTAACACCTTCAGCCCACCATTCAGGTGCCAGATTTGAGTGTAACATAATGCAACGTGTCATATCTATGATCGTTTGATTAGCTCGTTCTGCTAATCCGTTTTTTTGAGGCGTATATGGTGGCGAGACGTTATGCTGAATTCCACTCGCGTTTAAGATTTCAGATAAATTTTGATTACAAAATTCCCCGTCACCATCCGTTATTAATTTTTTAACTTTTTCTCCTGTTTTCTTTTCAAAGAACATTTTAAATTCTTGTATATAATTTGTTGTTTCATTTTTCTCTTTCATAATTGTAATAGAAATAAAACCCGTGTATTGATCTACTAAAGTTAGAAAATAACGAGCTCCTCCATTTGAAGATGGTGATATTGGTCCCACCAAATCACCATGAATGACTTTTAGTGGTGCTGTTGCTGTGTCAAAATGATTTTTGAAACTCTTCTTAGTTAACTTTCCTTTCATGCACGAATCACACATTTTCTCTTTAATTAATTTTTCCTCAATTGAAATAGCTATTTTTATTCTATTAATCGAAGCGTGACCTAATCGATTATGCCATTTTAAATAATTTTTATCCTCGTCTGTAGTGCTTAACAACATAGTCGACATCAAAGATATTGGTGTAATTATTCCTTCAACTTCAAAGAGATTATTCTTCAAATTTAAATCAAACAATTTCTGATTATCAAATATTGCTTCAAAATTATTACTGCTTCTTCTTATAGTAAAATGATCCTTCATTAATTGAGATATTGAAATTAGACATCTTGATAATCCAGGAACAAATAGAGCATTCTTGAGAGTAATTTCAATACCGTTAATTTTAAAGCAAGCTTCACCAATACATTCTGCGATTAATTCCTTTCTGACTTTTCCATCACCCGTAATTATGTTAATATTAGATGGTTGAGTATTTTTGAAAAATTTAATAGAATTCAACATATGATTACTAGCACCGGAATCTAATATCATACTTGAATTAGATGAAATTGAATTAATAGTTGAACAATAATAAAAAGACCAAGTTGACAAATCATTTAAATCTGAATCTTGATTTTTTACATTTTTATTACTTGATGTTGAAGCTACTGTAGTCGATAAATGAGCTGATTCATTCTTGTTCTTCTTAATTTGTTTTTCAGGATGAATGGTCCAAAAGTTATCTTCACTATGATATTCTTGAGGATTATGTTTTCCTCCGGAACAAGAAATGAATGGCCTCTTTTTAAAGTTAGATTTTGATTTTTGAATATTGCTATTTAAAGCTACAGTGGATGAAACTTCTTTAGGATTTGAAATAATTTTAATAGCTTCATGATTTGCTATTTGTCTTAATTTCTTCAAAAACTGTAATGGATCATTTAAGAGTTCAACATCAGCAATCAAAGAATCCATTAATGTAGCTCTTTTTTCAAATAATCGACAGATGATTGCACAACTGAAAAACTTTTGTAAGATATTAATACCAATAGTCTTAAAGTTGTTAAAAACATGATCCATTTGATTGACAAAAATTAATAATGAGCCGACATATTGAACCTTTTCCCAAGCTGACCATACTCTAACTAACAAATATATATCTGAAGAAGCATAACGTTCTTTTAAAGAAGTCCAAACTTGATATGGTGTTATCGTTTCTGGATCGGGAAAGGTTGAATTATAAATCGCATCATCCACTTTTGAAGATAAATAAACTAATGCGTCATTCTTCTTGTTTGTAATTTCATCGGTAAGATCAGTTGGTTCTTTAATACAAACTTCAAGAAAATGTTTTGATCTTAAAAATATAATCATTTTCAAGTACCAAACTGAATAGTTGAGCCAGTTAAAGCCGGTATGATAATGAGACCTTTATCGACAGAGGTTTCTTTATCGATTGTCATCATTATTAATAGATTTCCTTGTTCTGCCCTTATCGAATAAACCTTTGATCGCTGATATGAGAATCGAGACTGTAAATCTGTAAGAATTTAAAAACTAAGATAATATTTCATTAATAAAAACTATGTTATATATGATTAAAGAAAACAATTTTATAACATAATAAAAAATGAAATAAGAAATACCTAAGGGCAGAATCAAACTAAAACTGCCTAAATAATAAATATATAAAAATAGAAAATAGAAAAGATATGAACAAATTATGTTCTTTTTTAATCTAATAAATAGATGAATATATAAGTAATTTTATCTATAAATTTTATTAGACTGAAAAGAGTAACTTACTAAACTTTTTGTTAAGTTATTCTTTTTATAAGTTTAGCTTGATGTTGATCAATTTGATCAAATCTATCTTGTCTGAATCAAAATATTAGAATAAAAATTAGTTGTAATTTTTATAATCTAAACGAATGAAAAGTTGTAACTCACAACTTAACTCGATCGAGGCTTTGATCTATTCGATTAACTTTTCTTTTTTGAAGCTGTTGACCGTTATTAATTTTGGTCAACAGAGTTTGAGTTAAATCTGAATTTTAATCAAAATTCATAATGAATAAACTTTATTCAAAATTAAGATAGTAATTCGACTTACTATCTCTTTCTTTAACAACACATGGAATGCTATTCCAACAGAACGTCAGGCACTGCTCAACTTGGGGGTATTTCATGTTATAATCTGCCCAAGGTTTTTTTTCACATGATTGACTCAAATCTTCTTTAAATATGTTCTGTTTATAAAAAATAACGAACTCACATTTCTCATCTTAATATACTTAAAAAAACAGAGGTTGAACTCCATTTAAACTATACCTTACCTTCATTGAATGAATTAGCAAACTTATATTCCTTTAATCAAGAATTTTACTTTGAATGTTCCATTGGTGAGGAAAAATTCAAAAATCATGCTGGCATCATTTATTTTCATTGTTGAATGTTGCTTTTCCTTGTTTCTTCTTTCAATAAAAAGGAAAAAGCCCAAAAAGCAACCCTAGATCAATCAACAGTTTCCAAATACTGGAGCAGACCATGAATCATTGTTGACAGAAAATAAAAAGTTAGCTTGAGAGAAATCGGTGCAAGATGTGTCTGAACTCAAATGAAGCTTTTGAAACAGAGCTTCTGTGAATGCTCAGTGAGTTTTGACTTAGTGGAAAGAACTTGAGATATAGGAAAATCACTTATTGTACTATTATAAAGAGATATGTGTAAAGAAAGCTGAGATTTGAAAGTATGGTAAAAGCTCAAAGGGATTCATCATAGGTTAAGGAGATACCTTCCATCTCCACCAATATATTTTATAACAATTGGAAATAAACTTTCTTCCCACTAAAGTCCAGCATTCTCATCTGGTTGATGAGAATGGGAGGATTGAGAAGACTTAGCAACAGCGGAAGAAATGGTGGACTATTCCTCACATCTAGATTTTTGGCAAAGAGATTCCTGTTTGAGGGCTGAGACAATTCGGGATGAAGGTACGTTTTCCTCATTCATCAAATAGGCAACACAGCTTAACCAATCAGGAGGAAGCGAGATGAGGAGAGCAGTCGTGTGGATGTTGTTGGCAGTCAGGGGCTTTCTCTTTCCTATTAGTGAGTTAAGACAATCTGCTTATACATCCATCTTGGTGAGAATAAGCTTTTGGAGCCAGTACATTTGGCCACCCAAAGAGGAATCTTGATGAGCTGCCTTGATGGCTTCCCACATCTGAAAAGCATCCACATTGTATTCTCTGATGAAGCAGAGGTTGGAGGCATGGATCTTCCTGATAATAAAAAAACAAACAGTGTGGTTATCGTGTTGCCACATCGTGGGAGGCTTGACTGCCTGATTGGTAGCCGGATCAAAGATTGGTGGCTTGATGATGTATGCCAGTTTTGTTGCGCAAAGATGGACAGAAAGAACAAGGCTCCAGTCCAGATAATTTGATTCTGAGCCAGGAGGTTTCAACTGAGGAATACCAGAAATATTTAGAGACAATACCTTGGTTGAGTCGGAGGTAGAGTTATCCATTGTATAGCAAAATTGCATCGAACGACACAAAAAAAAGATGTTTGGAAAGTTCAAGGTAGCAAATACGCTGAGGAACTCAGAGAGTATTCAGCGCAGGCTCATAACCTGTTGTGTCAAACTGGATAAAAGCAGTAGGAAAAATAAGATTTCACTGAGGATAAGAGAGATGAGGAAAAGAAAGAAAAGATACTTACCTGGATCAAAGCAGTAGGAACAATGAGAAAAGAAAACATCATACTGCTTTGTCCAGGTAAGTGTACAACAGTTGAACATGTGACAGACTGTGAAATGCCAGTGAAACTGAAGGAAGAAAGAAAAAAAAAGAAAAAGACAATGAAAAGAAAATAGAAGAATAGAAACATGTCACAAGGCTTGACATGTTTGAAGAACAAAGAATGGTTGGAAGCATACATAATGATCTAATTCGACACTATGTACCATAGCAAAATCTGGATTCTGCTGATCCTCTTCCTGTTTAAGGTCACTTGATCATTTCTTACTTCATGTTCCTTCTTTATAACACACTTGCATATGTATTACAAGTAGATTTCTTTGTTTATAATTGTTGCTTTTTTTTTGTGGTTCTTTTGGTTAAGGCTTTGATTTTAATGATGAATATGTTCCAATTGCCAGATTGATTTAAGATAATTTCCAATTGAAGAAACTACATCCTGGATCTACCTTCCTCATAACCTTTTTGTATAATAGTCCAGCCTAAATCTGAGTGAAAGGTGTGATAACTCAATGTAATCAGTGCCAAATGAGTTAAAATCTATCAGAAGAAAAAAAAAAACAAGAATAAAATACAGAGCGAAAAAGGCCTAGAAAAAAAATGAAAAAAGTAAACATACACTTGAATTTTAAATAAATTTAAATTAATATGATTTTATTCTAAGTGAATTGAAACTTGAGCAAAAGTAGGATGCTCATTTTAAATTTGGATTGGTAATAATTTTTTAAAATTTGATTTTGATTGGTTTTTAATATTTGGATTAATTTTAAGTATTGATTGTATTTTGTAATGTTAAGGTTAATTTCATTAATGATTCAAATTATTAATTTGGGATGAAATGACTTGATTTTTCATTTGAAATTAGAACTAAACTTCATACCTCTAATTTTTATGAATTAAGGTAGAAACAACCAAAAATTCTGACAACTACTGAGGGAAAGGAGAAAACAAGAAGAATGTAACTCATAAAAGCATAGAAAAGGACATAGAATTGACCAAGAAAAAACTAAGAGCTGGGAGAGAATATACTCTGATGCTCAAAGTATTGAGCTTATTGACTCTCCTCCCCTGATGTTGTCTGTGAGAAAAGGATGGGGATCAAATCCATGAGATGAATTTTCTTTCATCATTTTCTATGCAAGACTTACACCTGTGGGATTATAGTTATGCATCTATGGGAGATGAGGGGTTTAACTTGGTTTGAATTATGTTGGTATTTAGGAGATTTCTGTGGTAGATTTCACTTTGGAAAAGAGGTCAAAGGTCCAATCTGACTAATCTATGGTTCTTTCAACTACTCAGGACTAAGCAAATAGGGTCAGCCATGGACAAGGGATTGGTAAGGAAACTGGTATATGTGTCTGATTGATTGGTAGCCATACAGAATTTGTTGATAGAAACATTCTCTTGTTAATATGCTTCTGTTTGAAGTGATTGAATGATTTGAAAAGTGCCCAACCTTTCTCAGGTGTTGGGTCAGAATCAACATTCATGAATCCCTATGGATGTGATAAAATTGCATGGAGGAAGTTCTTCAGGTGGTGGTGCTTGCACCGCCAGGACCCCTATTTATCATTTATATATAGATATATTTAATGATTTTTGATTTTGAATAAGATTTATTTTAACTAATTATTGTATTGATAATAATATTCATTTTGATTTAATTTTTAATCTCATAATTAGAATATTGTATTATAATCTTTTTACTATTAATTTTTAATTACTTTATTTCGATGATACAATTTTTAACAAAATTTTATTGATAAATATTCTGAAAATTGAAATTGATTTTTCATTTAAATTTCTCTGATTTTGACTCTAATTGTTTGGTTCTGATCTGAAATGAAAATCATATCAGATTGAAAAAAAATAATCTGATTTGAGTAAATTTATAATCAATCTGAAGGATAGATTTTCAATCTCAATTCTTTTAATTTTATTTCACAATTGTTAATGATTTTTTTTCACATAAAGCTTTATTTTATGTTTTCTTTCCTTAATTTCAATTTAAATTATTTATTCACATTTAATTTGATCTTTTGAGAATAAGCTTATTCATTTCTATGTGATCTAAATCCTTTTTTTATTTTGAAATTCATTTTTACTTAAGAATAAAACTGATTTTTTTATATTTTTATTTTTATTTATTTCAATAAAAATTAATAGTATTGAAGTCCAAATCATTGAATCAATTTCTTTCTTTGAATTTTTTATTTTATTTTAATTCAATTTTATTTTTAAATTTGAAAAACTCTTACAATTTTTAGTTTTGTTATTTTGTTTTCTTTTTTTCAATTTCATTCAGAAAGTTTTGATAATATTTTGTGCCTTCTCAAAATCCCTGGAAACTTTGCATCCCTCTGCTAGCCACATGTGACTAATGACACAGCATGCTTCTATTATGATGTCTTTGAAGGATGAAATCAGGTCAAAACCACAAAATTTTTGGCAGTCATCCATCAGTTAACCATTTCCGACAGAGCACAATATGAGCAAGAAAAAATAAAAAATACAAAAACACAAAAAAAGATGTTAGTTTAAAAGATAATTAATCAATAAATTCATTTTTTGTTTTTTTTTTGATAAGGGAAGTAGAGTATAAAAAAAATATTTGCTTGAAGGACACAAAATGAATTACCTTGCTCTTTTCCCTATATTGATAAAGAAAGAGAAAAGGGAAGCAGTGGATTTCTGAAATAAAATGAAATAAAAATTAGAAATCTAAGAAAAAAAAAAAAACATCAAACAAGAAAGCCTAGGTGACTTATATCCTATATTTTTCTTTATTTATAACCAATTGAGTAGGAAACAGAGGAACAGGATGAAAAAAAGAGTTAGTCAGTTATTGCTTGGAAAAGAGTGAAAAAAGACTTACCTGGAAGCAAGGAGAGGCAGAGTTTTTTTTTCTGTTTTTTTTTTTTTTTTTTGGTGGAATTGTGTCAGGGCTTGGATATGAAAAAAAAGAGGAATTAGAGCTCTTTGTACTATTCCTGCCCTGATAATTTCAGTATAATATTTAATCTTATATTATATTATGATTTAATGAAAGCTTATAGCCCTTATTTTACACCTATAGTGTATTCTCTGCTGCAGAAGTATGGGTTTACCTCCTTCTGAGACTTAATGAGGTAAAAGAATGTCACTATTGTGCACTTATAGTGACAATAATGCTTCTATAAAAGGATTTAATTATTAGGAGGGAGGCTTGAACTGACTGGCTGCTGTCAGAGGCCGTGGTCCTTCTTCTAATAATTTTTAAGAGAAGTTATTTCACTCAGATGGAGGGGGGGATGTCCTCTAATCTAGGAGTAACTCTCAGTGGTTCTTATAAATAGTAAAAGGGTAAGAGCTTTGGTCAATAGACACGAGCAATAGACTTACTTTATGATATTTATAAAGGTTTTTTGATAGTTTGTATGTATGGTTTGTAATAATTGAGTGAGGAATAGGAATTGGGCACTAGTAGGCCTCTATTTATATTCCCAAAATTTATTACAGAGCACTTTTGAAGGTGCCCAGTAAGTTCCCAGGTGTGTTTTCACACGTCAGGGGAGATTTTCCTTCCCTCTATATTTTTATTACATATTTATTAACACAGTTGTAATAAAAAATATCTAATGAACATCTTATTTCGAGTTTTTGACTTGAATTTGACATATTACATATGTAACCTTGGAAATTCATTTATCCAAGGTTACTAGATGTTTCTTGACGTTCCCAAGTATCCAGGATAAATCAGGATTCCTTGGGAAGTCACTCCTTCTATTTTATTTTGATTTATTCCCCATGGGGAAATAGTATTCCCACGTCAAATGACTAAGATGAGCCATCAAGGTAATTAGTCATTTATTTTTGTGGTAACACTTCAAGAATAATTTAATTAAGTAATTAGATGGTGGGAATTCCATCTAGACCATAATTACATACATGGCGCATCCATGGAGCGTGTTCTGTGCATTGTAACATTGGGCCGATTGTAGCAGATGATTCCCTGTTACCAAAGTGCTATCAAAAGTTCCCAAAAGGGGTTCTTTTATGTTCTAGACCTCCTGGCGCGGGGTTTCCACTTCTCCCTGGGGGTTTCTGGCCTATCTCTTGGTCAAAAGATCTGGGATTGGCTCTTTCAAACCCCTCTAGCCCCTAGGGTTTACACTCCACACCTCCATACACGCCCGCTCCATTTTGGGAAGCGGGCGTCCATTGAGCGCGCGGGGTGGGCAATTTCACGTGAAATGCCAGTCTCCAGCGGGCTGGAGAATGGTTGGGCCTCCCGTGGCCCAGACAGGAAAGATTCAGACAATGGCTCACCGTCCGGTTCTTTCCCGCAGGCCCACCAGTCCTCTGGACCACCCACGGGTGCTGTGTGGGAGAAAAACCACCACAACGGCCCCTCGGGTGGTTTCCTGGCTTGTGTGGTGGGGACGCAAGCCAACACCCGAGGCGGCCCGGTTCCTCTGGCTCAACAAATGAGTCAGCCTTTGGTTGATTCATTTTCTTGCGTGGAGCCAGCCATAGGTTTAATTCCTCTAGTTTTTTTGTTAAACTAATATTTCTTGTTGACTGAGAAAAATATTTGAATTTATTTCAACTATTTCAACTTTCACAACAAAATTTTTTCTTTGATTGACTTTTAACTTTTTTTTCTTTTTTCACTAACTCGACTAACCAAGAGATAAGGTGAGTGAATCAAACTTCATTGCTCAATCTTTCTTTTCTTCTTTACTCATTTGACGGTCTTGTTTTTTTTTAAAAAAAAAAAACTAAATCATTTGCATCCTTTTTTTTTTTTTTTGAGCGGCTTTTAAATTTTTTTCTTTTTTCACTAACTCAACCAATCAAGAAAAAAAGTAAGTCCATCTTTCTTGTCTATTTGCTCTCTTGAATGTCTTTTTACTTACTTTCTACAAAAAAAGAAAAAACATTATCGTTTTTTTTTTTTTCTTGATCCCCTTTTTTTTTTTAACCAAATCAACCAAAAGAGAATCAAGTGAGTCCATCTTTCTTGTTTATTTTCTCTCTCGAATGGCTTTTTACTTCTTTTCGACAAAAAAAAGGGAAAAAAAACTAAATCGTTGGCATCTTTTTTTTTTTTTTTTTTTTTTTTTTTTTTTTGTTTTTTTTTTTTTTTCTTTTTTTAAAAAAACCAACCGACAAA
>JNCO01006307.1:0-13174 GCA_000785685.1 Uromyces viciae-fabae | reverse complement strand
CCAGTGAGCCCAGTTTTCCCATGGTGTTACTATCACCTATAAAACGGTCTTTTGGGAAAAATTTGGGGTTCATTTCTCCTATCACTACCTCCCTGTCCATTTTTTATCTGTAAGTGATTCCCATGAACACCTCTGTTTGGGGTAGAATTGTTTCACTAAAACCTACTGCTCTGATTATTTTTTTTGCTAAATTGATTATTTTGATTATTACCTCAATTCCTGTTCCAGGTTCTCTTATGGTAACATTTTGATTATTTTACACAATGACATTGGTTCCTCCTCCAGAACCATTATTGGATCTACTTTGATTATTTCCATAGATTGTGATGGTGTGATGGAAGTTTGCAACTCCATCACGCATGGCAGGTAGGGGGCCATTGGGACGATGTGATGGAGGGTTGTGACAACGGATTAGGTGGTATAGTAGGGGGCCATTGAAATAAGGTGATGGAGCTTTGAGACTCCATCACAGCCGGAGGAGTAGGAGGGGGTAAACCAAGAGTAGACTTCTGAGAAATGGAGAAGGATCACTGGGACACTCTGGTTGATTCATTTGGCACACGGGGCATGGTAATTACAGGGGGAATTTTAAAGCATAGCAGGGGGGGGAGAGTTGGTAATATGTTGGGGTGGCATAAACTAAAGATTCATGGGATGGGGGCGGGGTGGATGTTGTATTGATGATGAATCAAAGGATGACAGATGTTAGGGGGTATTTATAGGGGAAAAGAGAAGAAACAGTCCATCAGCCAATAGAAGATAGCAATCCAATAAAAAAGTGTCTGGCACGGAGATGGATGAAAGAAATAACTTATACAGTCCATCAGCCAATAGAAGATAGCAATCCAATAAAAAAGTGTCTGGCACGGAGATGGATGAAAGAAATAACTTATAACATGGTTTGAAAAACCACCTGACCAGACCTGTGCACCAAATCATATCCACAAAATAGGTGGATATGAATTTGTGCACACCTTGGCAGGACTGTGTAAATCTGGATATTACATATATCCAGAGATACTGCCCTGACAAACCCTCCATCTTTTCACAGTTGTGTGTATCACAACTGTGCAAAGGTTGTGCAAAATTCTGCGGGTGAAAAAAAAAAATTCAAACAGTTACAGCGGGCAGCCAAACTGCACCTAAGGCACAGTTTGGCTCCCGCAAGCCCTGTGTGAATTATTTATTTCATACAGATCTGCCCCGGGGCGGATTTGTGTAAAATAAATAATTCACACAGAAACCCCGTGCGGCCAAACTTGATGCATTTTTCTAACTGTGCAGGATCTCTGCACAGTTGCAAGGGTTTGGCGTGTTGTGGTTGCAACTGTGCAAACCACCTTGGTGCTTGTTTTTTTTTTGCCAAAAAAAAAAGCATCCAAACAATCTTCAAGCTTCTCTTACCTCCTAAAGCTCTGACATCAAGATTCAAGAACATCCAGCTCATTTTTTTCAACCTTCCTATTCTTCTCTACCCTCTAGTACTCATCCCTCATCAACCAAGATCTAAAATAAAAAAATAAAAAAAATTAAATAACTAAAAAAAAAAACATAGAAAACTGAAAAACTACATTCATCAAACCATAAAAAGAACAACAAGAAAATTCTCAATACTCATCCCACAAGAAAGAAAAAAAAAATCAATTAATCTTTAATCCCTTACTCTGTCTTAATTTGTAACTAGCCATTTTTTATTTTTATTAGAAATTAATTTTAAAAATCAATCATGCTTAATTCTAATCAAGAATACCATGAGAGGCCTAATCAAGAACACTATGAGAATAATTATGAATTTGAAAATCCTGAACCATTGGATAATGAAGAAGTATCTGACCAGCAAGAATTAGACTCTGAAGAAGCACATGGTATTTAAATGAATCAAATCAGACATAATGCTATAGTTGAAATTAGTAGATTAAAAATATTATATTTGGGTCACATATATTATCAAAAAAGACAAATAAAAACACCAATTCCCAAGCATATTTTCATCCTCACTGGTGAGATGTGGATGCAAAAGCTGCTCTCGAATCAAAACCAAACACCTTTTTATGAAAAAATGGGCATGAAAACTGGTACTTTTTTAAAGCTGAAAGATTATCTCAAGGATCATGGCGTGCTCACAGCTGCTTGATGGATCACAAATACTGAAGAATTGGGGATTATTTTATACATGCTGACTACGGGGAACTCCAATAAAAAACTTCAACAATGTTTTCAAAGAGGAGCAGAAACAATCTCTTTGTGAGTGATTTATTTGTTTGTTTGGAAATATTTGTTTTGATTTCTGATCATTTTTTCTTTTTCCTTCATCATTTTTTTCCCTTCGTTTTTTCTTTATTTTTTTCTTTATTTCATCTGATAATTATGAAGAACTATAAACAACCTCATCATTGATATTGCTTCTCATAAAGAAACACTGTCCAAATTAATCACGTTACCTGGTCCAGATGCACCGACTCCTCCGGAAATAGCTCACAATGAAATTTTTTATCCATGCTTCAAGGATTGTTGTGAGGTATTTCTATGTCTTAAATACTTAAGTTTATGTATTTAGGACTATGAATGTCCACAAGAAATTATAAAGTGATATTTTATCACAAATTACCAGATTACTTGTTAGTAATAAGGACCTTATAGGTATATTACAGCTAATAATAACAAGGATATACCTTTTATTATTGTGTCTACTGTGGTAGTAAAACTTATAGTTGTATTCAATGGCACAGGAATAATTTATAAAATTATTAGAAATAATTGGGGCTTGAGGTGAGCTGCTCTGTCCAGAGGCCTGAGTCCTCCTCAATCATTTTTTAAAGATAATAGATATGCAGAAATAAGGGGGAATTGCTTTATTTATCTGTATATGTATATCTAGTGGAGCCTATAGCTTGTTCAAGAAATATAAAGTGAAGGGATTTTACTTGTGTTCAAAGACACTAAGTAACTTACTTTTACTTTGTGGTTTTAGTTGCTTGGGTTGGTTGGTTGATTTAGTTTAATTGTATGATTGAATGAATGAACCAAAAGGGGGAGGGAAGAGCCAGGTATTTATAGTAAAATCCTTCTTCTAGGGTGCTCTTAATTCCTTCCTTTTGCTTATGGCAATAAAATAAAAAGATCTCATTCCTGTCATAGAATTATAAGTGAATATTATTCCCTCTTATTCTTTATTACATATTTATAGCAACTTGTAATAAAAAATAATGATATTTTCACGTATTCTATTTTAAATTCTTAGACATTTCTCATGGTCTGAAGTTTAAGTGAATATTCTAATTCATTTTTATTTGAATTAAGTGTAGAATTTTTAGACTTCTTATGCGTGAAGAAGATGACATCATTTCTTCATAATTCCTTTTGAGTTGTCCTGGGAATAATTATCTGTGATTATTTTCCCATGGTTCTACATTGTTTAAATTGTTACAACGTCAAGGAAATTTCTTGAAGTAGGTATGTGTACCTACTGTTTAAAAATTTCAACAGGCCACAACTTTTAAACTAGAGGACTATTGTTACAACGTCAAGGAAATTTCTTGAAGTAGGTATGTGTACCTACTGTTTAAAAATTTCAACAGGCCACAACAACTAGAGGAGCTATGTCAATTCTGATTGAATTTCATGTATCTACATGTGCTGGAGTTTGTTTTAATCATACTCTAAGCGCCTACATGTAATTTATAATAATTTTTGCTTTGTGTAATAATTATTCTTGTGGGCTTAATACATCAAGAAGGGTTTAGAAATCAAGGGGGCTCTGCAGAGTGACCTAGGGTAGTTTTTGATGGGGATTCAGGAAATGTAATAATATTTTATGAATTCCTTCTAATAAAAAAGATATTTAAGATTTCTTATGTGAATATCTAATTTTTTCTTATTTGTAGGTTGTTTTGGATAAATATTTTATCTCACAATCTGACAATTATATTGGGGCAGTTGATGGTAGCCATGTTCCTATTTTTGTTCAAGATCAAAGACAATACATTAATCAAAAATGTTACCCGTCTCAAAATGTCTTGGCTGTGTGTGACTTCAATATGATGTTTACCTATGTTATGCCTTGTTGGGAAGGTAGTTGTGCAGATGGTAAGCTGTGGGAGCAAGCAAGGCAGAAAAATCTTAAAAAATACCAGAAGGAAAATATTTCTTAGGTGATTCTGGTTTTGCTCTCAATGACTCATGCTTGGTTCCTTACCTCAATACTTGTTATCACCTGAAGGATTAGAATGTTAATGCAGCTGATGCTAGGTATTTTTTGTTTGGTATTGGTTTGGGTGGTATTTTTTTGGTAGTTAATTAGTTTTATTTTTAGGCCCAAGAATGCTCATGAATTGTTCAATGTAAGACAATTGAGCGCTCACAATGTAATAGAAAGAGTTTTTGGAGTGGTTGAACATTGATTCCCAGTACTAGGATAAGGTTGTCATTATCCAGTCAAAATACAGGTGAAAATAATGATTGTAATGGCCTTCATATACAACTTCATCCAATTTCATGACCCCCAATATGAGGCACAGGAACTGTCGGAAAAAGGTACATGTAGAAAATCCTCCACACGTAGAAAATTCTAACCATGGGACAGTTCACCTTGATTTGTCTGGGATTACTCAAGTGGAATCAACACGTGCAGCTGCCAAAAGGGAAGAAATTTCCCAGGCTATGTGGGTTGACTACTTAGCCTATATTAGACAAGGACAAAGGCATGGAAGGGAACGGGAGGCTTGATCTTGGATTATATTCTTGTCAGATCAATAACATCATTATTTAGTTATTAAATAAATAATGTTTTATTTTACATTATGATTTTACTTGTTAATATCTTTTGTTTATTGTTTCTTTTCTTTATTGTTTCTTTTTCTTATTGTTCTTATTTGATTATCTAAATAGTCAATTGAATGATAACAATATCATTAAAAGGTGTTCATGATTCATAAACTGGTTTTCATTGATTTATAAAATGGTTTTCATGATTTATCATAGCATACCACACTTGATTTATGGTTCATGTCTTGTATAATTGAGACCACAATTGTTAAAGTAAGTAGCATACAAGCAGTGATAGGATACAAGCAGAGACAGAAAAGATACCAACAATTTGAGAGGAGAGATCATTGAACAGAAGGCCCAAGGATAAAATGGCTGGATAACATTGCTGACGAAGTAAATGGATATAATCAGATCACATTGAAAGTTAGGTGGGGATGATGATAAAAAAGTTCAGACGTACCCTTTGAAATCAACAGGGGGGACCACCAATTTTCATGTGAATTCAGGTGGCACACGGGCGGGGGTTCAAAATGATGTATATTTTGGTGTCCTCAATGTTCCTGAGGAGCTCAATCAATTGATAGAGTTGCCTGGGGGTGAAATCCAATTTTTCCAATTGCAGTAACTCTACTTCTTGAACACAAGGATATTGCCCAATAGGTCAGGGTGCCGTGACCTTTCCAACCAATGATGATATTGACAAAGATAACTGGGCCAATTTCTGGATGAAGAAGTCAGAACCCGAGCTCTTCTGCGTAGAATTCAAGAAAAGGGGAGTTGGAGTATGATAGAAAGGAGACAGAGCCAGGTGAGGAGAAGGAGCAACCACTTCTTCATTGCTACTAACATCCGCGAGGGTGGTATCAACCAGGTCCAAGGTGGAAGGGGCAAGCGGTTGAGTCGAATCAGCCACCAATTCTGTGGGTGCTCCATAATCTCCAAGTTCTCTGGGAGTGGTCTGACAGTCTACCAGATTGGATAAAGATTTGAAAAGAGCAAAGGAGCATGTTACCCAATGCACCAGCTCCTTCCCGGATGCTGTGGAAATAAAACTTGTGTCCGCACACTAAGTTGCCCCTCCGCAGGTTCCAGAACTCAATGATCCCGCTTGTTGAGACTAGTTGAACAAGATACTATGAGTAACTTACGCTCCTGAGAAGAAACTCCGAATTAATTGGCCCTTTCCTATCTACCAGCGCTTCCGCAGTCACTCTCCTCAAGTCACTTATTGAGTTTTCCCTTTTTAAAAAGTAATGTTCTATTCTAGAGATGATGATGTGTAAAAGAAAATCTATCCATATATGATGCCCCATTTACAATTCCCGGTTCCCACTCTTCCCTGCCCGCACCCCGTTCCCCTGTTTCCCCCCGTGCTCCACCATGTACCCCCGGTTTCTGTCTCTTCAGCCGTTTGCCCCAATCATCAATCCCGTGTCTGCCTTACTACCCAAATTCTTACTGCCAACCGTCACTACCCCGCTTCTCGCAGCCCACCAGATCGGATCACTATCCGTTTAATGACCTTCTCCTTCCCCTGCTGATCCACAGCCCTTAGCACAATCTACCCCACAGCACCTTCTTGAGTAACCCACTTCCGCTTGCCTAACCCGCATAACCGCTCAGCCCCGTCAAACCTACGCTCCTCTTCCCCTCCGCTTTTAGTATAAAAGCACTGCAAATCCCCAGCGCAAAAGGCAAATAACTCTGCAGATACTTTCCACTTTCCGCCAAATCATTTGATCAGCTTTCACGATGCATTCCACCACTCCACCCACCGACCAGATCGGATCACTATCCGTTTAATGACCTTCTCCTTCCCCTGCTGATCCACAGCCCTTAGCACAATCTACCCCGCAGCACCTTCTTGAGTAACCCACTTCCGCTTGCCTAACCCGCATAACCGCTCAGCCCCGTCAAACCTACGCTCCTCTTCCCCTCCGCTTTTAGTATAAAAGCACTGCAAATCCCCAGCGCAAAAGGCAAATAACTCTGCAGATACTTTCCACTTTCCGCCAAATCATTTGATCAGCTTGCACGATGCATTCTACCACTCCACCCACCACTCAACCTTTGCCACCACATCCCAACACAAATATAAATTCCACAATGTGCTCTTATTGGTGCCAAGCTCCAGCCACATGGACACCACTAATGTGTTTGTGCGGAGCTTGGGATCCCAACCTGCGCCAGATAGGTTCACAATTGTTTAACTTGCTGGTACTGTTTCTTAAGCTGGGGGCAAAAAAAGTCAGTATATGGGCAGGCAATGAAGGGATGATTGGAAGTAATTTTAAACGGCTCTTACAACATTATAGCATAACCAACATGCTGTCGGATCCTTCACCTTGGAACTGTTGGCCAATTCCAATCCCTCCAATGTTTTTGAGGCCGCGGTCCATGCTGTGGTTTTAAAATCGTTCATGGTGGGGGGGTTATATGTGTGTTGATCCGCCAGGGTTTCAATCAAAACTGTGTTGTCGTTGTTGCTCCAGAAACCATTGGATTTTAGATGGTGGGAAGAGAGTTTAGAGTTGGGCAACTGGGAGAAATCTGTGGTGGTAGTTTCCATGGTGTCTGTTACCTGGCTCTCTGGAAAAAATTCTGGCGAGTTGGGCAGCAGCAAAGGGGAAGGGGCAGAATATTGGCAGGTTGTTGCAAGACTGACTGTGATGGGGTGATGGTGGACTGTGACTCCATCACCACCGGTAAGTCCTACCAGATCTAGTTTTGATTGGATCTAAAATAATTTCTTCAATTTCATCATCTGAGCTGGAGCTTGATCCTCTTTCCCATATTTTTTTATATGAAATATACATTAAGAAAATCCAAAATAAGTTAAATAAATAAAAATATAAAACAAATTAACTTACTTCTTCTATTTCCACATTCTTCTTATTCTTTTCCTGTTTTATTTTTGGTTTACTTTCTATTTTATTATTTTGTTTTTTTGGTCTTCCTCTTTCTAGGGAGTACATATTCAAAACCAGAGGTATCATGCTTGATTGATGTAGTTGGTCTATGAGAAGTGCTTTGAATTTTATTGGATGCACCTTTGGGTCGACCTCTGATTTGTTTACTCTTTGTAATTGGGGGTTCTTCAATGATTTTGAGTTCATACTTTCATTCAAATAATTTTTTCATTTGGGTGATAAAAAAAGATTGCTCGTCAGGATGGAAAGATTGAAATGTTTTGAATAACTCTCCAAGATATATTTCCTCATTTTATTCTCAAATAGATTGTTCAGTTGCTTCTGCCTCTTCCACTTCATCCTTTGATAATACCTAAAATAGCAAAAATAAGAAATAGAAGAAGAATCAGAATTAAAAAATGGATAAATATTCAAAGAAGAATGAAAATTAAAAGAAGAATAAAAAAAATAAAATTAAAATTAAAATTAAAAGAAGAATGAAAATCAAAAGAAGAATGAAAATTAAAAGAAGAATAAAAAAAAATTAAAATAAAATTAAAAGAAGAATTAAAATTAAAAGAAGAATGAAAATTAAAAGAAGAATAAAAAAAATAAAAGAAGAATAAAAAATGAAAGAAGAATAAAAAATTAAAAAAACTAACCAAGTCCTTAACATGCCATTGTGGATGAAAGTCATCCACAGTAAACTTAAGTTTTTTGTAACTATAATCCTTGACTTTATGAGCACAAGGAATACCCATGGAGGAGAAATAATTTCAGCTGATACAGACAGCGGAATTTTCATTGGTTCTGAAGTGAGAGTTGATAGTTTTGAGAGCAAAGTGAGAAATTGAACCAGAGACATCTGCAACACAATCAGGAAGAACTTGCAGTAATGTTATTGATTTTTGTGTTGCTTCAAGGTGGTGTTCAGAGATTTGAATTGATATTGCATTAAAAATTTGTTTGACAACTGCACTAAAAGTTCCTGCTGAGCTTGTAATAAATCTTTTAACATATGAATGAAGTCCTTCAATTCTGGATGTGCTAGTATTTCCAAAGTGAAGGTGTTTGTCACATAAGTATGATACAAATTTATTCTTCAATGGAAGCCAATCATTGATAAGATATTCAGAAGTGGCAACATTCCAGACTAGGGTGAGATCAGAGAAATTCTTATTATAGATATCAGCAGATTTTGAAGCACATAAAAAATTCCAATGTTTTCTGAATTTTTCAAAGGATTCTTCAGATTTAAAGTGCTTTCAACAGTAAATTAAGATATTCTTGAATATGTGCCAGCAACAGAGGAGATGTTGAGAATTTGGAAAAACAGATTCAATGTAATTGATGAGTGCTTTCTCCTTGTCAGTGACCAGGACCTTGAGGTGATTTATTTCTAGAATGGGAAGAAATTCTTTGAGAGCCCAAGTATAGTTTTCTTGTTTTTCACCAGAGAGAAAGCAGAAACCAGCAGAAAAAGAATGGTTGTAATTATTGATTCAAACAATTTGGAGGAGAGGCATTTTGAACTTATTAGTTTTGTAAGTACAATCTAATAAAAAAGTAGTTGGAAATTTTTTAGCAAGTTTAATTGATCCAGGATGAGCAATAAATAAAGCTGATATTTGACCATTTTCATTAAGAATTGAGTGATGAAAATTAAATGTTCTAAATTCTAAAATGAGAACTTCAATTGGAGTTTTATTTCCTAAATAATCTTGTCTTATGTGGGCCCGTTTGTTATAAATATTTCCCAGAGTGATTGAAGTAGGAGTTTCAGAGGTTTCATAAGAAGATTTTTGATGCTCAGTGGCTTTGGACCTGCTTCAGTCATTTTTTAAATTACTTCTTTTTGATTATCAGATATTCAACAGTGAACTGGATGTTGAGATGGGGAAACAGATGGTGGGTGAGAGTGATTGGGATCTATTATCTTGACTTGCCATTTTCCTATCTTTTTGTAGAAATTACCAGACATTTTAAAAGCTCCTTTATTTATCTTGCTATTCTTTCCCAATTTGTCATCATCCTTTTCACCTCTATAAGAACCAGATCTATTGCAGTGGCATACATACCAAAGTTTTCTGTTATCTGAATTTTTGATGACAAGGGCATACCCATGGTCTGATGCCCATTTTTGAATTGCATCAACCAACTCCTGTCTTTCATTATATTCAAGTTCAGGAGGGGGAGGTCAAATTGAATAATATATTTAATTCAAATTGAATTTTATATTTTATATTCAAATAAAGACTTGTTGACCAAGTTAAATAATGGTCAACAACTCTCAGAATTGAACAAGAAAAGAAGTCAACTAAACAACTTATGAGTTACAAGTGCTTCATTGATTTAGATTATTATAATAAACTTATAATATTTCTTTCTTCTTGATTCAACTTAGATCTCATCAGTCAATTCATCATTGATCCAAATTATTAAAAAGAATAACTTAACTAGCAGTCTAGTAAGTTATTCCTCAGTCTATTAAGTTACATAGATAAAAAAGTACTTATAATTTTTATCTGTATTTAAATTAGATAAAAAGAACAAAAACTTCTTCAAATTAATTTTATCTTATTTTCATTTTTCATAAATATTATTAGGCAGTTTATTTGTATCTGCCCTTAGGTGATTTCTTTACTTCATTTCTTTCTTATGTTATTATAAATTATTGTAACATAATATATTAATGAAATATAAACCTTAGTTTGTGAATTCCTACAATAAGAAATAAAAAAACATTATAATTGGACTATTACAAAGAAAATAAAATACAAATCACATACAATACAAAATCAATTATTTTAAAGTGAATGTGTACATGCAGGTGATGGGGTATGAGAAGGCTACAGTAGAGGCCGGCAGTGCTATCTTGTGAGTTCCGTGTTGAACTGGGCATGCACATGTCCCGGCAATAGCATTGCATGAGTTACAGACGTCCGTCACTACCATGTCCCCCCTATCCCTAAGCTCCGATAGGCAAGATGTTGAACCAGAAGCTACCATGGCCAAAGACTCCATCTCCCCAAAACTCACCGCACCCCCACGGCTTCTTCTGACCAGCGGCTACAGCGAGTTAGAGCTTGAGACTGTGTGTGTATAGTGCTGCTTGTCGTGGTCCAGCTACGTCATAGGGAACACGTAACACCTGCCGTAAGACACCCTTGCATCCTCCTCCTTGGCGTTGTCGGGCGGCCCCGTCCATCGCCTTACCAACTCCCCTCCAATCAGCATGCAACATGAGAGGTGCCTGTCCTTCCTCTTGGTGGGATGTACAACGTTGTGTGTCTCTAGGCCCTTATGGAGGAGTTCTGCCCTTACTATCTCAAAGTACTGCCCCAAAGTCTGACGATTCATGACCGAGCTCAGAGACATTACAATGTCAAACAAGACTAAGCCGCCTTCATCTAGCAGGCCCACGGGTAGTTCGTCATCTTCAAGTACGTACATGACCTCTTTCTGTCCGTGTGCTGTGGCAAGCTTGTTACCTGTAACTACTCTGGGGTACCTTGTAACCTTGACTGTGACCAAGCCGTTGCTATCTGATTTCATAGAAGACACAACTCCGCGCACTCCGCTCTTTTAACAGGAGAAGGTCTCACCAGAGCCTGTGTGTACGCACCTGTCCTCGCACTTCCACCAAGGGTACTCCGCTGTAGTGACGTGGGCACCGACCTGTGGGATGTTAAAGCTAGGAGGCAGGGAGAAAGTGCATATGTCTATGTGTGAGAACAGTCCCTCCTCAGAAACCTTTTGAGACACCCCTATGCAATCCTCGTATGTGTTTGGCAGGTTCGCCAGACAGATTGACACATTGCATCCTCCGGTTATTGAGGCTAGCTCTGTTCCTCCACTTGCCTCATGACAGGCTTGTATCTCTTGCATTAGAGGTGTCATCACCTCCGGCCACTCACACTTCACTGGGCAAACAGAGGAGGTGTTAGCTGCCCACGGAGGGGCCATGGCCTGCAGCGTCTGGCACGAGCTCAGAAGTGGCCTCGGTGGTCTGTCATACTCTACATACGGTGTGGAATTTATATTTGTGTTGGGTAGTGGTGGCGAAGGTGGAGAGGCATGCGGAGCAGTGGAAAGCATTGTGCAAGCTGATCAAATAGCTTTGGCGAAGATGGAAAGTATCTGCAAAGTTAGTCAACTCAGGATATACTAAACACAGAGGGAAAGTGGAAAGTACGGTTTGCGGGGGCTGAGCGGTGATGCGGATTAGGCAATCAGACGTGGGTTACTCAGGAAGGTGCTGCGGGGTAGATCAGTGCTAAGGGCTGCGGATCAGCAGGGGAAGGAGAGGATCGTTCAGCGGATAACGAACCAGACCGGTGGGCTGCGAGAAGTAGGGTGGTGTCGGTCGGCAGTAAGGGTTCCCGAAGTAAGGCGGACGCTGGATTGGTGATTGGGGCAAACAGCTGCGGAGACAGAAACCGGGGGGTACACGGAGGGGAATAGGGAGGTATTGGGGGAACGGGGTGTGGGATGGGAAGGGAGGAATTGAGAGTTGTAAATAGGGATATACTTTTTATTGAATTATTACATTACAACACAATTACATTTTTGGAACACACATCTTTTACATTTGATTTTAGAGAACATTATACACTTGCGGGAAAATTGATTTATCGGGAAAAGGGAAAATCGTTGACCAAGACTCTTAGGGAGAGAAACTGCGGAAGCGCGAGGGAATAAGAAAGGGCCAACTTGTTTGGGGTTCTTAGTCTAGAGCATAAGTTTCTCTTAGATCTTGGTTCACTAGTCCTATCAAGCGGAATCATCGAGTTCAGGAACCTGCGGAGAGTTGATTTTGTGTGCGGACACGGATTATCTTTCCACAACAGCCATAGCTGCAAGAACGTGGAGAAGTGGAACCTGAGAGCGTTGGTGTCTTTCGTCACCTTTCTGTGTGTGGTGACGTGAGGCGTTGATGCTGGTACTCTATTAAAGCACAAGTTGTCTCCGTAACTACCGGAGGAGTCGGGCCTTAGCACAACACCCGTCACATCTGATACTACCATGAGCTTCAAGGTTCTGTACCAATGACATGTTATGTAGTTCTTGTTGCTCTTGGAGAACTTCACTATACATGTGTGGAGCTTCAACGCCTTGGCCTCAGTGTAGTAGCAGTAATACCCACATATGAACACCATGTAGTCTCTGGGACCGCTCGGCACGCTGTGTTGGTGCCTGAAGCCCCCAACATTTGCTTGCAGTACCACATACAGATCTGCCAAGGACTCGTTGCACAGCCAAATTGTAGCGTCCCTACATAGCCTGCATACTCTCCCAGCATCCGTAGTGTGCGATTTGTGAGCGGCACATACAAACCCTAGGCGACTTGGATTGTAAGTTCCGGCGTCCACGTCCGGCTCATTCTCAGGCTCCCATGGCGCCATGTCTACAGCCGTGTTGTCATGTAGCGTACCTAGCAACCCCGTCATAGCCGTAGTCTCCTTTGGTGTTGTATACACAATACCGCTTGTATTTTG
>KN362494.1:2656-13175 GCA_000785685.1 Uromyces viciae-fabae | reverse complement strand
ATCTTGCTGTTGCCCTTTTTAGGTATTCTTTCTTTTTATCATTCTTTTCTTACTTTTATTTTTCTGTCTTATTTTTTGTTATTTATTGAAATCAATTCCTTTTTAGACTGAAATTTTACAAGATGGACTTTGAGCTGTTATAGTCTATATATCTGACCATATACCAAAGAACAAAAGGAGGCAGCTAAGACCATTATTCATAGTTCAAGCACCGTGGACTACCAATCAGTTCCGGAAGATGTCTCACCTCATAATTAATTAAAAAAAAAAAAAAAAGGAAGACAGAAGTGAAATGAAAAAAAAAAAAAAGCACATGGAAACAAAGGAGAGAGCAGCAAGCGCAGAAGAGAGAGCATGAGGTACCAGAGATGGGGAAGAGGGAAAACATCCCACAGGAGTGAGAGGTGTGCACCGGCCTCAGGCTCCTGCGGGTTCTGAGTTCTGGGCTCTGGCGCACATTTGCAGTCACCAGTCCCCTCCCAGTCGGACTCGACTCGAGTTCGGGCTAGGGTGTGGACTCTAGGCCCCCCTACCCTCACCCGGCCAACTTGAGCCCCCCACAGAAGTGACAGTTCTAGACCATCTGTTCTGAGCGTGGAGCCATCCCGGATGCTCCGGATGGACTATCAATTCTTAATAATATGGATGGGAAAAAAAATAATGTGGATTTTTAGATATTTTTTTTTCAAGGTCTTTTGCACATGTACCCCCCAATGATGGGCTGGTTGCCTTGAACACAGATTCATGGAATATTATCTGCTCACATTAGCTGTTTCAAATTGCCAGTAACCGCATTCTGAATACTTCAAGACATGTTTAAAGACAAACTGCACTGCATAAAGAATTCAAAAATTCAGGAATATCAAACAATAGGCATACTTGAGATCTTGACAATCTTTCAAAACAAAATTGACACAAATGATGTCTTATGATTGAAATTCACCCGCATGCGAGCATAACAACATCTGCCTGGTATCAGATTTTCTCAGTCTCTACCTGTATCTTGAAATCGCACGGGGCCGAACGGGCCCTAAACAGGGGGTGTGGCAGGGGTGTACGAATTAATGACCACTACATATTGCCTGAACACGGGAGATTGAGCCACAAGTGCATGTATACCACGTTTATGTGAAAACTTAGCAGAAAAGTTTCCATCCACTTTTGCGAGTGTGCAGCCACAGACCCTCGATTGTTTTTTTTCATGATGCACAAGTCGAGGTGATAGAGAATATTGACAAGGCCTTGAGCTGATTTTCTTGCCAAGATGTGTGGAATCTCAGCTGGTTTTATATATCCGCAAGAATCAAGATTTGGAATAGTAGAGGCTTCAATTTCCATGGCTGGAAGGTTCAAACAAGATTGCTGATTTTGATCCCATGTGTTCCATGGTAATACGTAGTTGTGTTCGCTGTTTGTAATTGGCGTTAGCTCGGATGTGCAGAGACATCTCCTGTGGGTGTGGAGGTTCCGGTTACCTCAAAGAAGGCACACTGCTCATTGCGCCGATGGCGATCGCCAAAAAAAGCCAAACCAGATGGAACCGCATCACCGCGACCCTGAGGACTTAATAAAGCGAGAATCCTGGGTAATAGAGCAATCGACAAGGATTGGGGATAGATGCCAAGGGTTCAAGTACGCGACATTCACCCCGCTGGAATGAATTCATGGAATCGATGGACGCTTGAAATATTGGAGCTCCGGTGTTATTTCAACTCTGACTTCCGGGAGATCGCCATATCGCTCGTGAATTCGGATTATTGTCAACTTGACGCACTCTCTAATTTGGGCGATTCATAATTTCATCCGTTTTTGTCACACAGCACCTTCTGAGACAATGTGGCGTAGTTCTATCCGCTTCCCGATTAGGCGTTTGATGTTATATTTTTTCTTTAGTACGAAAGAAGCCACAGGCCCAAACAACGGCCTTGTTGGTGAGGGCGCACAGGCTAATTATACCATCACACGCTCACATAAGAAAATCTAGTTGCAGTCCGCCTAGATGCAACCTTGCCTGCGGTGGGCATCTGAGTCACGGTAACCTTCTTTGCGCTAACACCTCGTACTTCAGAGGTTCAGGTAGGTAGGGCGCTTGCACTATCTGCAATTCCGAAGCTAATAAAGCGAATGTTGTGGAGAATTACGAACCCTTGGCCTTGGCTCAGGAAATCATCTCAATTTGGACCCCGTTAAGCCTACGAGTGGCTTCTTGCTTGTGGGGATCAATACTTTCTAGCTTACACAACGGTAGAGCTCTTGCTGGCATCAGTTGCGTCCCCCCGCGGATCAGGGTCTGATGATTAACCAGTTGATGTTTTAGCTTGACCCAAAGAAGCCTTCTTGGATCTGTTTTGAACTCCAGAGTCAAGACGGATCCACGCTTTTCATCTACTCCATCACCACTCCCTGCTTTTGTGCAAGAATTCGCCAAAAAGAAAACAAATACAGACTCTCAATCGAGGCCCAGCTTTCTGCCCTAAAAGTCCCCTCTATCCAGATTTGATTCGCGGCACTCACACCTGCCAATTCCAAAACGAAGTTTTCCTGCAGTTCGTTTCCCCATTTGTCATCTGCCTAACCAGTCTCGGCATTCATTGTTTATCATTTTGTACCACTGTACGCATTAGTGCTCTGAAAGGAGAAGTACACAAGTCTTTTATTAAGCTGTACCGTTGCGACCATGACTGAATCCTGTTATCTCCTCTTTTGGCAGGCGCTTAAATCGCTTTAGTTACTTCTCCCCGCTTTCGTTAAATGGATTCCGTTTCGGACCCAACCGAGCCCGTCGCGCCTCCACCGCCAGCAACACCTTCCGTAGCAGGACCCACCATACCTCCCCCAACTGAGCGCAAGCCGACCGGCTCCACTGGGTCGCCTGATCTGGGGGGCACATTAGTTTCGCATGCGCCTGATGGGCTTGCTGAAATATCAAGTGACTCGGAAGAAGAAGACGCCACTACTCCTGGCTCTAAGCGCCGTAAAGGAAAGAGCAAATACAACGTGCCTCGGAGACAGATAAAAATTGAATACATCCAAGACAAAAGTAGACGGAACATTACTTTTGGAAAACGCAAGAATGGTATCTTCAAGAAGGTGATCTACACCCTTCATTCTTTTGTCCTTGCCATGTGCATTACATCGTCTCTCATCACCAAAAACTAAATAATTCCGAATGATTATGATTTTAGGCGCAGGAAATCTCGACTTTGACGGGATGTGAAGTCATGTTGATTGTTGCACCAAAGGACTCTGAGCTTCAAGCTTATACTTATGCGACCGGTAAGCGTGTTTTTCTCATCTCGTTACAAAGCTTACCGCACGCTCATATGAACACTCCATCACAGCCAGATTGCAGCCCCTTGTTAGCGATCCTGCCGGGGAAGCTTACATTCAGAATTGCTTGGTAGGGTTTTTCTTACCTATTCAGCCAATTGATCCTTGGTCACTCACTCATTTCCATCTGCTTCCCATGACATCTTGTACAATGACATCGATAAATATAGCGCTACGGTGCACTTATGCCTGGCTCCTCATCGGCACTAGCACCTCAGTACGGCATGTGCGGCTCTCATAACCCAAGCTCAAATCCACCCTCACTGCGCTCTGCTCCCAGAGGTTCACCAGCACCAAACCCCTCCTCAATGCCGTATAATCTATTTTACTCGACATACGTGGATAACAGTGGCATTCCCCGCCGTGCAACATCGTCCTACGGCATGCCACACCCACTCTCTTTGTCTCCTCAGTCCTCACCCTCAACAAATTTAACCAGTACTCAGACACCTCAGTCAGTCAATCTATCTGATCAAGCGAAACGGGAAGCCTCCGACTCCCCTGTACAACATCTTGGGATTTCGCATAGGAGCCAGTCATCCAAGTCACACCAGTGGACCCCGGGGCCTCCCGTATCTACAGGAGATTTTCCAGTGAGCCCTGCGATCAGCGCTCCGAATACATCGAATACATCCCTCGGGTCGTCCAGTCGTGAAATCCCGGCGGATTGGGTGGTTCATCCACGCAGTTTGTTCCAAACATCCTCGCCACTGGGAGGGAGTTCTATGCCGTCTCGCGGCATTTCCTCGTTTCCCCTGCCAGCTTCTGGTCCAGCTAGCGGGAATGCATATTCTCATCTAGTCCCCGACGGTAACCCTTTCCATCGCAACTCTTCTGAAGTATCCATCCTGGCTTCATCGAATTGGCCTCACATGACACAAAGTTCACCTGGAATTAGAACTGCGCAACTGAACCCAGGCCACAGCATAAGTGGTACAAACCTATCCCGAAACGATACAGATTTCTTAGAGCCACTGGTACTCTCCCAACCTTTTGATCCTCGCAATTTAAACACTAGTGAGGATCAATTGAGTGCAGGATCAAGTTACACAAACCGTGCCTCACCGGTCCAATTCCCACCATCCATCTCTCAATACGGCGAAACTGAAAACTATTGAACTATGCAGTTAAAATCCGTTGTACATACTCTTAAACCTAGTTGATGATACTCAAAGTTGTAAACCTACTCTGTTGCTATAAAAGACTTCATTCTTTCAGACACGTTGTTTCCTTTTCTCATCAGATTTTCTTTTCAACTTACTCATCATCTCACACATCCTGTCTCAGGTGTGTGCTCTTGTACTTCGTGGGAGCTTGTTCTTCAGTCTGGTCATCATCTGACCCCTTCATCTCAAAGGTTAGTAGTTGTGCAATAAAACCCTCATCAGATTTTCTTTTCAACTTACTCATCATCTCA
Source organism: Uromyces viciae-fabae (assembly GCA_000785685.1). NCBI lineage: Eukaryota > Fungi > Basidiomycota > Pucciniomycetes > Pucciniales > Pucciniaceae > Uromyces > Uromyces viciae-fabae. The sequence continues at coordinate 8,428 of KN362494.1, read as the reverse complement.
CACATCCTGTCTCAGGTGTGTGCTCTTGTAGAGCCAACTAACAGATGGCACAAAAAATTATAAAATAATATTTTTATGATCAAAAATATTATTATAAACAATAAAATAAGTAAAACACTATTAAGGAGTAAGAAGAATAGAAATCTTATTTCCTAAATGGATTCCCCATGCAACCTAGGGTTACTCACTGATTGTACCCCCTAAATAATGCATATCGTTCTCTTGAGGTTCTTCACTAGATTTGTTCTTAGGATATTTTTCTGGAACTTAAATTAAAAATATTATTAATCTGAAACTATCTCTCTTTATACTAATAAAACCCCTCAATACTGTCAGGATTGGATATGAAACAAAAGAGTAATTATAGATTTTTGTACTATTCCTGCCCTGATAAATGTGAATATGATAAATTTTATATATTCTATTGAGTAAACAATGAGCTTATGGCTTTTTGTTAAACACGTGTAGTGTCTTCTTTGCTAACAAAATACAGGATATACCTTATTCTAAGTTTTAATGAGGTATGAAATGTAACTAATGTGCACTTGAAGTGAAAAAATTGCTTCAGAATAAAGGAAAGGGCTTGAGCTGATTGGCTACTGTCAGAGCCCGCAGTCTTTCTTCTAATAGTTTTTAAGAAATATTATAAGTACTTAGATGGAGGGGGGAATATCCTCAGATCAAGTTCTCATTCTCAGTGCCAGGATAAAATAGAGAAGTGTTAAGAGCTTTGGTCAATAGACACAAGCAATAGAATTACTTGTATATATTTATCTGATGGTTTGATTTGCTTGTATGTATGACGTAGTAATACATTTTGTGAGGAATGGGAATTGGGCAATAGAAGGCCTCTATTTATATTCCTCAAATTTATTACAGGGAATTTCTGAGGGATCAGTAAGTTCCCAAGGTTGTTGTAAGACGTCTGGGGGCATGTTCCTCCCCTATATATTTTTTTTACATATTTATTAACCAATTGTAATAAAAAGAACTAATAAATTTCGTGAATTTTGAGTATTTCCCTTAATTTTGAAATACTTGTTATGTCATCTTGGAATTTTATTTAACCAAGGGTAGTAAATATTTCCTGACTTCTCCAGGTATCTAGGATAAATCATGATACCTTGGGACATCATTGATTCTATTTCATTTAAATTTAATCCCCATGGGGAAATAATATTCTGATGTCAATTAGCTAAGATGAGCTACAAAGGTAATTGGGCATTTATTCTCTTGACAACATTTCCAGAATAATCTAATTAGGTAATGATATGGTGAGAAATCAATGTAGACAAAAATTAAATACATATCAAATCTATGGTGTGTGTAATATGTGTTGCAAGATTGGAATAATCATAGCAGATGATTTTCCTGTTACCAAAGCGCTACAAAAGCTACAAAAGTTCCCAAAGAGGTTTTCCCTTACTTGAGACCTCCTGGTGCAGGGTTTCCCTACTTTCCCAGGGGCTTCTGACCTATTTCTTGGTCAAAAGATCTGGATTGACTCTTTCAAACCCATGTAGCTCCTAGGGTTTACACTCCACCTCTGCATAAATATTATTTATGGGGTCCTAGGTGTATGGCACATACATGGCATATAATTTTTTTTTGCCATGTAAATATGTGGATTTTTGTATTTTTAGTGATTTGATTTCCACACACGGTCAAACCGCGTTTACACACGGTTTGGACGGCGCGACGATGTTGGACAGTTGCGTGTGGGCACATGGTTTTCCGCGCCCGCACACGGATTACAAAATTTGAGTTACCGCGCCGCAAAGAAGCTCAATTTGTTTGGATACGTCTCCCGAGCGCGTCTGGCGCATTCAATCAAGGATTTTACAACCGCAACCGCCTCAAAAGTACAAAAACAATACAAAACAACCAAAATTACCAAACTCATCACCCCGCACTCAAAACTCAACCAAAAAAAAAAAAAAAGAACAAACAAACAAAAGGTATGTTATTTTAAATTCACCTAATAATTTCCTTTTTTTTTTGAACAATTTTCACCATGAAATTAATTAATTTTATTTTTTATTTTTTACTCCATTATTAAAAAATTGAAATAAAATTTCCTCCAATATTCCACCTTCTCAATGATGACCCTACTCCATCCCAATGGGCCTCAGCTTCATTAAAAACTTAAAAAAAAAAAAAAACCTTTGGTAAGGAATTTAAATATTTTTTTTAGTTATTTTTTTAAATTTTTTTGAATTAAAAATTGTTTACTAATTTTCCATTCTGTGACACTTTTACTTTTTTTTTTTTTTTTTGTAGCTTTGAATATAATTAAAAAAAAATTGTTTTCTCTTCATTATATTAAATAAAAATTAAAATGAACAACACAACCCATTCCCCTGCTGCTGAACGTGACTGCTCTACCCCTGCAAGGGTGACACCAATGGCTGTAGCGCCTCCAACTGTGAATGATATTTCTCTAGCTCCCCCTTCAATGAATGAATTGGCTCTAGCGCCCCCACCTGAACTGTCTTATGCAACATCCGAAGAACTCTATGCTGCTGCTCAACTCTGGGAAAAAAATCATGGTTATGCTGTTGTCATCACAAACTCAACTAACTCTGGAGGTGAACACCGAGTGACTTATGGCTGCATTAACCAATCTGGGAAAGCAAGAATTACTGAAAATGAAAAGCTTGGTCAAACAAAGAAGACAAATTGTCAATTCAAATTTACTGGTAGTTTTTATAAAAAGGTGGGCCAATGGAAAATCGTCATCAAACACACTGAGCATAATTATTCAGCCTCAAATGATCCATCAACCCACTCAGTTCATAGAAGACTTCACCCTGAAGACAAATCTCTCGTTGAAAAATTGTCTAATGCTGGTTTCAAACCACTTCAAATTAAAACTGCTTTGATTTCTGAAGCCTCAAATCCCATCAATTCCAGCTTGAAAACTCTTGAAAATTATTGAAACTTTCTCAGAATAACTCATCTTGAAGCAAGAAATCCAATTGAAGCACTTTTAAATGAAATAAAAATCGGCAAATTTTACCACAAGTTCCACCTCAATCATTATTCCTCTGTGAAATCTCTTTTTTTGCTCATCCTGATTCATTGTCTCTGTCCAGAAAATATTCAAATAAATTTTTTATTGATTGCACATACAAAACAAATAAACTCAAAATGCCCCTTCTTGAAATTGCTGGTATCAATGGATCAAATAAAAGCTTTTCTGTTGCTTTCTGTTTCCTCTCTCAAGAAAAAAGAAAAAAGATTATGTCTGGGCTGTAAATGAATTATAAAAAACTCTGAACAACTTTTCTCCCTCAGTAATGGTCACTGACAAAGAACAAGCTCTCATTAATGCAATATCTCAAGTTTTTCCCTCTTGTTATCAAATTCTCTGCACATGGCATATTTCTAAAAACATCACCACTAATTTTAGAAAACACTTCAATTCTGAAGAAAGCTGGTCTAATTTTCTCAAATACTGGAATTTTCTTGTTAAATCTGCTTCCATTTCTGTTTACCGTTCTAATTTCACTCAAATAACCCAACATTGAAATCCCACCACTGCTGATTACATAATATAAAACTTTATTCCTTTAAAAGAGCATTTTGTTGCCTGCTACATCAACAAATATTATCACTTTGTCAACACTACTACATCAAGAGTTGAAGGTTTACATTCTTAAATCAAAAGATTCCTCCATAGCTCCACTGGTTCTTTTTCTGCTGTTCTTAGCCAAATTTACAAGGCCATCTCAATTCAAACTCATTAAATCAAAATACAATCCAGTCAAAACACCCACAAAGAACTCACTGGTTCACCTCTATCAGTTTCCTCTCTGAACTATCAAATTACTCATTATTCCCTCCAAATCTGCCATGCTTCCCATATTTCTAGTGAAAAATCTACTGCTTGTATTAATTGTTCTTTTTCAAATTTCATGGGTATCCCTTGTGTGCATAAAATCAGAGAAGCACAAGTGAAAAATATTCAGTTCAAAGTAGAAGACTTTCATCCCCAGTGGCACATATGCAATGATCTTGAAGTAAGCCATTTTTCTCCTATTTCTTTCTATTTTTTTTCTAATTTTTAAATTTCTCTATTTATTTATTTCTCTTCTAATTTATTTATTTGTGATCTTATTTCTTTCTTTCCTTTTTTATTCTTCCTTTTTTTCTTTTTTTCTTTTTTCCTTTTTTTCTTTTTCTCTTTTTTTATTTTTATATTTTCTTCTTTTCTTCTTTTCTTCTTTTCTTCTTTTTTTCTTTCTTTCCCTTTTTTTTTCTTTCTAATTAATTTTTTTATTTCTTTATTTCTGGATACTGATGATGATATTTTTTCTCTTTAGCCATCTGAAAATGATTCTGAACAGGAAAGTGAAAGTGAAAAAGAAATATCCCCTCCACCCATTAAAGAGTCCAATGAAGATATTTTTCTCAACAAAATATTTAAAAAATTCCAAAAATTCAATCCTCAAGAGCAAAAAAATCTTCTTGCTCAAATAGATAATTTATCCCAAGGCAAATTTCATCTAGTTCCGATTCAAGAGCCCTCTTTTGATGTCAACAAGAAGTTCAAAGGAAGACCCAAAGGTGAAAAAAACAAACAAACAATTCCAGCATCATCAACAAAAGGGAACCTTCAGCTTTTGAATATGTAGAAAGAAAGAAGAGAGGCAGGCCAGTAAAAAGGAAAAATCTAGTGAAGCAATTTCAAGTGAACTAATTTCAGAAAGACCAAAAAGATCATTGCGAAAAAAATTTAAAGATGACTGAGCATATGAGGTATTCATTTTATTTTACTAATATTTTCTTTTTCATTTTCTCTTTGGATTTTTTCTTTTTTTGATGTTTATTTTTCCATCTTTTTCGGAGCACTGAATCAGATGAATCTGAAGAGCCAGAAGAGCAAGAGGATCAAACTGATGAAAAGGACAAGATTTTATTGGATGTGAGAACAGTATATACTGAAATGGATGTGGAACTCGTAAGAAAAATTTTTATTTCCCTTTCAATTAATTTTTTCTTTGTGTTTCATTATTTTATATAATATTTTTCTTTAATATTTTCTGTTTCTTTTTATCTTAGTATGCAGCCAACAACAAGATCAGAACTGTGGAGGCCATCCGTCACATTTCAGTGGTCCATGATGTTTTAGACAATCGTAATTGTGGATTCAGATCAGCAGCAATAGGTTTGGGACGCTCAACTGATGATTATATCCATATTTGAGAGGAAATGCTGGCAGAGTTCCTTTCCAACTCTGTTTTCCATTCTCAACCAAAAATAATTCAAAAAATTTGGTGGGATGAATCAAGAGAAAAGGTAATTGAAAGCCTCAAACTTTTAAATGGAGATGCTTCAAGGGAAAATTGGATGACCTTTCCTGCTCATGGATTTTTACTGGCTGAAACTTATTTAAGACCAGAGGTTTTACTATCTTCTCAAATAATTTTACATTCCTTCCTCTTTCTCATCCTCCCCCCCAAGATACCCCCATCCTTCCTCCAATCTGTTTTATTCTTCATAGTGCTCACATAATTAGTTTCACTTTCAAGGAAAAAGATAGATGGCCTGCCCCCATGCTGCATTCTTTGTGGAAATTTTTGTTTTAAGAAACTAAGAGAATTGATTTCAATAAAAGAAAAGAAAAGAAATAAACAAGAATGACATGATAAGGAAGAATAAGAATAAGTACCTAAGAGCAGTAAGCTGATGATAAGACAAATAATATAGGCCTTCCTCTGAATGAAAATAAATGAAATCACAATAACAACTGAGGAGAAAATAGTCAGT
>KN362493.1:0-11541 GCA_000785685.1 Uromyces viciae-fabae | reverse complement strand
GTCGAGTAATTTGGTAGTTGAGGAGAGACAGATGTGGTGTGATGGGTGAGGATTATTTCAAAAAAACCCACTTATTTTGAAATGTCTGGTTTGGCTCAAAATACGATGTTTTTATGAAAAACTGCATTTCAAAAAATACCTCAGTTGGGTCAAGATTTTTTGAAAAACTCGAAATTAAAAAGTCGTGTTTGATCCAAAAAAAAGGTCGTGTTTGTAATGTCAGGTTTGGTGATATTTGACACCCCCTAATAAGGCTTTATGTGAAAAAATATTATTAACAATGTGAAATAAAATTAAAAGAATTGAGATTGAAAAGCTATACTTCAGATTGATTTTAAATTTACTCAAATAAGATTTTTTTGTTTTAATCTGATATGATTTTCATTTGGGATCAAAATCAAACAATGAGAATCTAAATCAGAAAAATTAAAATTAAAAACCAATTTCAATTTTCATAATATTTATCCATAAAATTTTAATTAATAATTAAAGAAATAAAAATATAACAATTTATATTGATTGTAAAAAATTCAATTCAGAATTAAAATATTAAATATGAGATATCTATAATAAAATTGAATTAGTTAAAAGATCTTATTCAGCTGCCTTAATGTACATAAACATTTTTTTTCATTGCTTATCTATAATTTAAAATGAAAATTGTAAACATTCTTATTTTATTTATTTATTAAAAAATTTAGTTGTGCAACTCTTACAGGTATTGTATCTGAATACTTGAATTCTTCCTCCAAAAAAAATAATTAGTTTCTTTCAAATATTTTTTTATTCTTCATTAGTTATTTTCATTTTAATTTTATGTATTTTTCTGATAGAATTTTTAATGAGCTATGCTTTCATGTAGCACAGTAATTGAATTTTCTATGTTTTCACTTAGTGTAGCCATTGAATCAGATACCCTTTGATGTATTGTAGCAATTGAATGCACTAGTATGCTTTCATGTAGCGTAGCAATTGAATGCGCCAAGCTCTCATGTAGCATAGCGATTGAATGCTCTAAACTTTCATGTAGCATAGCAATTGAATGCGCTACGCTTTCATGCAGCGTAGCAAATCCAATAGCTACTGGAGCTATGCTACAGTTTACAGGGATGCCTGCTAGTGTTCTTGTTTTTTTCTGAGACACTACACTACACTACGCTACCTGGTTTTATTTTTCACCAAAATTTCCTGTAGCTGTAGCTTCAAAAAGAGCAACGCAACATGTGGTGACATTGTAGCATAGCTTGATAAGCTACGCTAAACTACACTACACGTTACCTGTAGCGTAGCTGGCCCACCATTGATATTGATATATTTGATTTTTTGCCAAACATTGTGCAATATAATATTATCCAAAAAAGGTATATACCAGAAACAAACAAGGCCTTATTCCTTAAACATCTCAGACTATAATATTTATGTAAATACAATGGACAATACTAGGAAATAAAATTAAAACATATTGATATAGATCTATGCCATGAGAATTTTTTGTTTTTGTTTTTGGTGTTAATAAATTAATCTGAAGTAGTGGTGACACCTGATGTGTGAATGAGAAGAAGAGAGTAAAAACAAAAAATGAAAAAAAGAATGAAAATATTTAAAAAGGAAATCTAAAAAAGAAACTACAACCAGAGTGCTATAAAAATCAGAGGTATGAATCATTCATGAAAGTGATAAAAGAAGAAGAACAACATGGTCCAGAAATTCATCCCTGTAAGTGAATGAGTCTTGGACCATAAGCATATCCCCTCCATCCCGCTGAGCAATCCCCCCCATAATCACATTTTTCTGATGATAATTTTGCTAAACAATATGGGGCCCAATCCATATTGTCTATTTCATATTGAGAATTGATTATTTTATGCCTTCAAGAGAGGAGGTGCTTATGATCTTCCAGCCCGTATCACCTATCCAATTGAACTGTTACAAAACCTAGAGGAAGAAAATTTAATGATATATCTGATAATAAATAATAAAAACAGAAAGAGAAAACAACAATAGCCAGAAAAGGAGCTTGAGGGAAGGAAACAATAGCTTAAGAGAGAGACAATCAATAATGGATGGGAACAGGAAGGAATAAACAAACAATAAACGGAGAGAGAGATTGGGGCTAAGGAACAATAACCAAGGGAAAATGAAAAGTCAAAGGAATATTGAAAATGTAACAAGAGAATAAGAAAGCAGAGAACAAAATAAAACATCAAGGAGAGAGAACCATCATGTAAAAGAGGAAAGAATAATAAACAATCTAAAAATAGGAAAAAAACAATTAAAAAAAACTCAATAACAGAAACTAAGTTATTGGATTAGGATTTAGGTAAGTTCTAAGATGTTGGAATCGGCCAGTGTTGATGATATAGCATCCTAATTCTGAATAACCTTCAGGTGTGTCTAATACCAACAATGATCTGAATACATTGAAAATGATTTTTTGTCTTCTCACTTCTAATCTGAAGATATTATGCTGATTTTTGAATTGTTTGCAGGAGATTAGAAAATGATGAACTGTCTCTGGCACCTTACATACATCACATAAGTCACAGTCTTTTCAATTAATCTTGCAAAGGTATCCGTTTAATGGAGAATGGCCAGACCAAAGTTTATGGATAGCCCCCGCAATCCCCTTCTCAAGTTTATCCAAATACTTGATTACTTTCTTAGCTGATGTCTTATACTTTTAGCAATTGCATTCATCTTCAAGGTGTGGAGTTGGAATCTTGGATAAAGCATTAACTTTCTGGATGATTGTTGAAAGAATAGCCAGAAGTTCAATGAAAGGTTGAAAATTGATGTCTTCTGCTGCTTGCTTGGCTAATTTGTCTTCCAGAAAATTGAAAGTGATGTTCAGGTGACTCAGGTACCAGAAAAATTTAAACTGATGAATGGAGCTAATTGAAGTTAAAAGGAGATGAGCTTCAAGAACAAGATGTTGACCTGCCTTTGAACTAAAAGGATTTATAACACGGTGAAGTGCTGCTTGGCTATTGCTACAAATTGAGAACAAGGTTGAGGTTTCTTCAAGTTGATGGTGTTGACATTCTTCTTTAAAGAGTTCACAGGCCAGGATGATACCCATGATTTTGACTTCAAAATTGGTGAGAGTTTCCTTGTTCCTTGCCATGATGGCTTTCCTAATGTTTGATGTTGCTGAAACTGCAGCCCCCCCTAATCCCTTACCTGGAATTTTAGAGCCGTCTGTGAAAACTATTACCACCCCCAAGGACCTCTCCTCCTCAATTTGGGACAGAACAATTGTGGTCGCCTTCTCCTTTCTAAGTTCATTGTTGGAAAATTTGGCCAGATGTGCAGGCCAGGGGGCCAGAGAAAAAAGCTTGATGCTTTCAATGATTGTCCTCCTCAAATCTTGGAGCAAAACCCTTGTTGAAATTATGACCTAAAATTTATATGAATTTTTTTATTAATGATTGAAAAGTTATTTAACAATATTTTATGATTTAATGATTAATTTTCATGAGATTTAGAATGGGACTAGAGGATCTCAAGGAGCTCAATGCTTCTAGGAAAGGTTCATGGAAAAAGAGTGAGAAGAACCAATGATTTTATTTCTAATCCAACTGCAGAGATTATAAAGAAAGAAAAACAAGATTAGCCCCCTGAACAACATGCCAGGGGTTTAATGTGGTTCTGAACCCTAGAAAAAAAATAAATGACAAACTAAGAGAATTAAAATCAAGCAAGAGATAATTTAAACAACTATGGATTTAATCTTACTACTTGATTATTTTTTCTTCAAAATTTAATTAGGATCATTAGTTCTAACTACTTAGTTCCCAAACAATAAAAACAAAATCTAAATCTAAAAAATATTTCTCAAGGATAATATTGAATACTGATGGATCAGGGTTCAATTATTACAAGACATATACTACTGCAATGCTTACCTATATTTAAATATTTTATCTTTATTCTAATTCTTTAATATTTGATGAGCTTTTTAAGGCTTAGATCTTGAGCCGGGGGGCTTCTTTCTTGTACAATTTGTTCCTTTTAACTTTCCTACCTGTATTTTTCCTTTTTTCTTATCCTTTCTATTTTACTTCTTCCAATCCATCCCAAAGCCCTCAAAGAGTCAACTCTTCAAGATCTTCAGAGAGAGAGTAAAACTAGTTAAGTAATCTCAACTGTTCCTCTTATCATCAACTCTAAATTTGCTCAACCTAATTTTTTAATTCCTTCTCTTAAAGACTAGTATTTTGCTGTCCTTTCTCAGAATCTCCCAAGATTCATACTTCAGAATTATTCTGTCTAGTGTTCTTCACTTACTGTTTGTTCTTTATCATTCTTATTCTTGATCATTTCTATCTTTTCTTGATTCTAAAAGAACTGACTCCCTCAATTAATGAATTCCTTTATTCACTTCTTCGTCTTTAATATTTTTAGTCTGCTTCTCATCTAAACTTATCCTAGTCCATTATTTGCTTAAACTAAAATTCATCTTACTCGTGGTTTGTTTCTTATATCTCATTTCTTGTATCTTCTTTGTTGTTTTTGTTAATTCTTTATTTCTTTTCTTTTCCTTAGTCTGCTTTTAGTCTTGAGTAATTTAATTCAAATTCATCAATATATTTATTTAACTATTTTACCTGAAACTAAAAATATCTTGATTTAAATTTAATTCAAATTCATCAATATATTTATTTAACTATTTTACCTGAAACTAAAAATATCTTGATTTAAAAAAAAAACTTGGCATAATTAAAGAAGTTGAGTGGTCATGAGGACCAAATTCCAACAACCCTGTCTAATAATAAATGAATTGGTGAGGGATGTTGACATGGATTTTCACTCAGTTCCTTTAAGAAGATCACCCAAACTGGGTTGTTGAATTCATTGCTGAGTGTGTAATGGAGTTACCCGTGTGTGAGTTTCATATGTTGTTTTCCAAGTGGTACCAATCCTCCTTCCATGCGCAGAAAAACTGATGGAGTCTGTCTAAAAAAACCTGTGACAAGTCTGACTGAATCCCTATGGGCAATGTCTAGAAGCCTTCCCACAGTCTTCTGGTTTCTAGCAGTGAACCAGATGATGCTTCCAAAAAGGATCCCGCTATTGACAACTGATGTGATAATTTTTTGAGCTTCTTGAGTGTCAATACTGTAGGTGCAGCAGCCAATTCTGGCAAGATGTAGATGAATTTTTTTTTTTTCTTTTTAAATTATCACAAGTGCAGGCCAAGTGTAAAACGGTTGTCTAGGATCACTCCCAGCCACCTGCCAGAGTTTTTAAATGGGATTGGTCTCCTTCCAAAAAAAATTGGGGATGTGTCAAGTTTCTTGAGTGAGACAGTCATAAGGATCGTCTTCTTGGGGCTGAAAATAGCTCTTAACCTCTTCCCCCAGTCCAGGGAGTAATCAGCCAGGGCCTGAAGTTGCCGTTTGCCTGCAACAAAACTTTCAGCCGTTGTCAAATGAACTATAGCCTAAGGAAATTGAGGGGCTGTTCAGATCAATCAGATTTGAAAACAAAAGATCAGAATTATAGATCAAATATAATGAAACTGAAAGTGGTGATCCTTGAGGGAGGCCTTTATTGATCATGAATTTGTTGGAGAGGAAATCATCAAGTTTCATATGAGTAGTGTGATGTGTCAGAAATGAAGAAACAATTTGAGATAGATAAGAGGGGCAGCCTTTATTTTCCAAACAATCAAGTAGCTGCTCCTTATAAACTGAAGGGTACACCAATTTTACATCCAAAAAGATGCCTAGAACTATTTTGTTATCACACTATTTGTGTTTAATCCAGGAGCTAAATATGAGAATGGCATCATTTATTGACCTCCCTTTTCTACCCCCAATGTGACCCTCTGCAAAAGCCTGGCTCATTTTCGCCCAATAAACCAATCTATTGTTGATGATTTTCTCAAAATGTTTTCCCACAGTGCTGAGAAGTGCTATGGGTCTATAAGAATTAGATACAGAATAATCTTCCTTTCCTGCTTAGCGGATGATTTCTGTGGTAGCTTTCTTCCATGTGGCCAGAAAAAAACCTATTTTCAGACAAGATTAGAAGAGATTGGCAAGAAACGGTGCCATACTCATAGAATCTATTTTCAACAAATCATTTGGAACCCTGTCAGGTCCCAAGGGAGGGTCTTGATGCTTTGAATGATTTCTTGTGGAGTGACCAGGGGGAACAACTAATCCATGGTTTTCTGAAAGGGTGTAACTCCAGTCAAATCACATTGAGACACAACAACTGAGGTTCTGTGTGTCTTGCAACTGTTCACCTGTTACCAATTCATTGTTGTTCCCATAGAGGGGAGCAATCTTCCCCGCTGCTACATCCTTGGTGTACTTTTAAGCTTCATAGACATGATTTTGATCATGGTGTGCTAGGAAAGCCCTCCAATGATTTCTTTTAAGATCTTCAACCGCTTGTTTGAAAGCTTGCTGCCATGCTTGATAACATTTGGTTGACAATGGTGATTTCTCAGCTAACATCCATCACCTAGCTTTGTTACACTCTTTTACTAGTGGGTCTAGAATGGAAGGATTCCACCAAGGTTTGGATCTATTGGGATTGGTTTTTCACAATTTTCACTGTTTCTCAAAATTTGAGTTAAGAAGCTCAGCCGTTTTACTGGCTAGTTCTTCAATGAATTCATCTGTTGGGTGAGTGGGAATTTCTGGCATAGTGGCCATGTTGGTTTCAATTTTGTGTAAAAACAAATCCCTCTTCAGTTCATCAACCAAAATCCAAACATGCTGACCCTGTGAGCTTGGGAACCTTTCAACAGAATCAACAGCCACAATCATTGGTTGATTATCTGAGGAGTGATTGTCCAGTTGAATAGTGGCTTGAGAGGTAAGACAACAAGCTTTGAAGTTTTCCCAGAGCAGATCAATGGTGGTGGCTCTGCCTGAAGTTCCGGAAAAGGTGGGTACCCCGGTCTGAATCCCTTCATCCCACACATCTTGATGAGGTCTCTGGCTTTGGTATGTGTATGGTGGTAAGTCGGGGGATTCCACTTGCTGTGATGTCAATTGGAATCCATCGCTATGAAAGTAGGATTTTGTCTTGAGGATTGGTTTTCAAGCCATTTATTTAAAACAAGGAGACCCTTGTTGGTGGATGGTGGATTATAAAGAGAAAAAAATGTGGTGTTTTTTTCAGTAGAGATGTTTGATTGGATTGTAACTGATGTAAGGAAGTGGTTGGAAGTGAGGTTGATGATGATTTGATGGCAAGGCACTGAATTTTGGATATAGATGCATGATTGGGGTTTTTCTCCAAAGATCTTAGGAAACTCAACCGGCACCACACAATGCCATTTGTGGTGCAAAGGAGGAAGCAAGTTGTGGGCATGCACCCATGGTTCTTGAAAGATTAGTACTGTATGTCCTTGCTCAGTATTGAGTAAACTAAGCATTGTTTCTTTTTGGTTGTCGCAGTTGAGCTTTAAAAAAGAAAAAGAAGAGCTTTCAGTTTGGTTAGGTATATCAAGATTTGGTCTAGATGAGAAAAAGATAGTGGCATGTTCAAACGGTAAGTTGGTAGAATTGAAGTCTTTGGGAAGTGGGTTTAGAGTTCTGGATATTTTATAATCAATATAACTCATGAGGATTGGATAGATTTGTTGGGGAGAGAGGTAATCTCCTCTTGCTCGATGGGGCATTTATTGCTATGGGAGGAATTTGAGTATTTCTCATCAGTGGTATCAATAGCATTTGAGTCATATGTTGAGATATCCTTTTGAATGCATCTGACACATTTCTTGGTGTTGTTTGGCGTCTTGCAATCCTTGACATTATGATTTTTCCCTCAACCTAATAAGAGAGCCTTGTTCTTGCAATTGAAGGTGTGGTGACCCGCTTGGAAAAAGTTGAAACACTGAGGTATTCCAGGTTCATATGTTGAGGTGCGCAGAATGTTGAAATAAAAAACCAAGGAGCCTCTTTTGATGTCTTTAGCTAATTTTTTGTCAGAAAATTAAAGAACTAAAGATCCATGACCCTTATCCAATTCAACCGGGTGGCCAAGCCATCTTTTTTTATTCAAGCCTTCCCTTTTGATATTGTTTTGATTGCAGAAACTCTGTATTTCAATTTGATCTTCAGCAGCAAAATTGGTTGGGACCAAATGAACAAGTACTGGGTGTAGATATTGTGACATGATGAAAAAGAGGATCCGCCAAATGAGTCCATTTATGTCTGTTATCTAAAAGCCATTTGGCTCCTAATCAATTTTTGGTGGCAAAACAAAAAATCTCCTCAAGTAAAGCAAGTTACTCCAGTGACTTCCACTTTCTACTTTTGCTCCCAACTTGGCAAGGACATTTTTAAATCTAGAAGATATAACAGCCGTGGTTTGATTCTTGAATGGTTTTGCAGCTCCAAATTTAGTGCGGATCACAACATGGCCTTGACGGAATTGATTGATGTAACTGTTTGGTAGGATACTAGGGGTTTGATGTTTAACCAGAATAGGACTTTGTGAGTAATTTTGTTGTTTGACCATTACTTCTGCAAAGGTAACAGATTTTGGCTTTGTGCCCCAGGTTTTTCTCTTAAGTTTTTGATTTCTTCTTTCAGGTTTTTTTTTAAGTTTCTAATTGAATCAATCGAGTTTTTAAATCTTCCATAGTTGCTAACATTGTATTGTTGAGGTTTTGGTTCATCTTTTGAGGTTGAGATTGAGGTTGCTTTGGATTCTCCGGGGTCTCAAATTTTGAAAGTATTTGATTGATACTGGAAAGGACCCTGGCAATCTGGGTAAACTGATTTTCCCCAATAGTATCATCTACAGGAATTTCATCAGGAACACCCAGAGGCATGGTTAAGTGGGTTTGAAAAGAGGTCAGAAAAAGTGTGAGTGGGGCTAGGTTTTTTTTTTTTTAAAGGAGATGGATGAATTGCAAGATTAACAGATGAGAGATAATGAGAATAATGAGGATAAGAGAAAAAGTAAGAAAACTTGTCACAGCACCAGAAGAAATTGGGGGACAATTGCCACCAGTTGACATGCGGATTTTTCAGGTGCTACCATTGTTCTTACTTTGAATGAACCCATAATTATCTTTAATGCACAGTCACTGTGCACACTGCATAGTGACTGTGCATTGAAGTTACATTTAAATATTATCTTTAATGCACAGTCACTGTGCACACTGCACAGTGACTGTGCATTGAAGTTACATTTAAATCATCAACCAGTAAGATTTAATTAAGAATACAAGTAGTTTCAAAGTTACCACATGACAACTGCCAGCAGGTGTCCCCCAATTTCTGCTGGGGCAGTGATGTTGAGGATAGGTGTGGTTTGAGTGTGATGGTGGTCCAGAATAGGAAATTTGGTAAGCCCCCCCCAGTGTGGTTCTTGTATGCACAGTACTATGCCTTTATTGGGTGAAAGGGGTGAATCCCTTGTAATGTATATGCCTGGCAAGTTTGGGAAACTATTTTTGGTTTTTGATGATTCAAGGGGCAGTGATGTTGAGGATAGGTGTGGTTTGAGTGTGATGGTGGTCCAGAATAGGAAATTTGGTAAGCCCCCCCCCAGTGTGGTTCTTGTATGCACAGTACTATGCCTTTATTGGGTGAAAGGGGTGAATCCCTTGTAATGTATATGCCTGGCAAGTTTGGGAAACTATTTTTGGTTTTTGATGATTCAAAGTGGAAGAATTTTTTGAAATTTAAAACAAGGATAATTTCAAACTAGGGCAAAAATAGTAATGTTTTCTTGTTTTCTTGTTTTGTTTTTTTATTCTTTCTTTCTTGTTGTTGCTTGAGTTTTTTTTAAATTCTGTCTTTCATTTTAGAAGAGTGTGTATGATAGGTGCACTGAATTATGAATCTGAGTTTCACTTAGTTTTTTTAACATAGGTTTACATACTTGAAATACTTTTGAATTTCGGTGTAAGCCTTAAAAGTCTGTCAGTATGTAAAACTTGGATTCCCCTTTAGAATTGAGTGCTCCTGAACACACCACCCCCGAATTCTTTCTTCTCACTCAACTCCATTTTTTTCCCTTACTTCCATTCCCCTATTCACCATGGATGGCAAGACCTTTGATATTTTTGATTCAATCCAAATTAACATCCTGGATCATCTTTCACAACACACCGGATTCATCTCATCAGCAAAGAAAATGGCACATATCCTCCTCCTCCTCCCTGTAAAAAATCATGGGTTGTCAAATAATTAGTAAGTTTGTGCAGATCATCAAAACTCCACTGTTGATTGTAAATATATTAATATCATTTGTCATTTTTGGATCCAGGAACAAATGACCCCCTCAAAATTCTTGCACTTAGTGCAAATGATACATTTCCATACCATTTTTCTTCCAAAGGGAAATAAACCGCAATCCCAGGTCTAGTGGCAGCTTCTCGTTGTGTTGGCCAATTTGGGCTTATCAGATAATTTGGCGGGCTTACCTTGGGGATGTCTTTGGCATATCTTTTGAGGTTCTGATTTGAAAATCAATCCACTTAATTTTCTTTGTTTCTCACATGGTTGATGTTTTTTGGTGGATAGAATCTTCAACTATACGTACAAGTGTTTATGAGCTCTGATACAATACAAGCATGATTTTGTCTCATGGCAAATTTAAGAACAAGGATTAGCACTCCAATCATCACAAAACTTCCCCGGAAACCTCTTCAAGAATTGCTTAGGATTCATGCATGGAACAATCGTCCCGCTAATGCTTGCACCACAAAAAAACCGCAAGGACCATTGGATGCACAAAATGATTTAAGGCCTCAATAGCCTTGTAGTCTGCAATTCGAATCGGTGAATCATCTATGGATTACAAGGGTGGTGTGGAAGTGCCCGCAATGGACATGTACTTTGATCTTCATCTCTTTTCACCCAATCGGAAGAATTTTGCTTCAATGATGAAAACCTACTGGCCGAATATTTGGGTTATTTGAATGAGAAACTATCTCATTTACTAACTTGACCTTTTTTACTATGCAACTTAAAATAATATATAACTGTTTAACATCAATATGTAAATCAAATATTACTAGACTGGCTAACTAATTCAACTTCAATATGTATTTAAAAATATTACTAGACTAGAATTTTAAGACAAACTACTTGAAGACTTGAGCATGATCAACTTGAATATGTTACTGTCACAACTTGAGACTGAAATTTCAACACTTCTGACACCCTGTTTTAGTTGTAGCCTTTTTCATCCCATTTGTCTATATAAGAAGCTCTCTCTTCAGTGTTTTCCCCCCACATCATTTAACCATCTGATTATCCCCAAATGTTCAGCAGAGAAATATTATCCCCATTCAAAAAATAAATAATACTTGAATACATACCAAAGAGATAAAATACTTAACACTCATCAAAACCTCAGTGTATAGCCAACCACAAAGGACTTTAATCACATCTTTGCTCCCACAGCTAACCTGCTGTCCCTGATTCCTTTCATTTCCAACCAATCTGAGTGTTGGAAACACAGGACCCTGGCGAATTCCCCTGGAGCCGGAACATGAAGCTTGTAGCAAAATTACTTTTTTTTGAAAATGAGGGTCATGTAATCTCCAAAATTTGTAGC
>KN362487.1:1276-12740 GCA_000785685.1 Uromyces viciae-fabae | reverse complement strand
CCTCCCCCCAATTATTTCTAATAATTTATTGATAAATTATTCCTGTGCCACTGAATACAACTATAAGTTGTACTATATCCTTTCTATTATAAGCTGTATTGAACCTATAAGGTCCTTATTACTAAAAGGTAATAAGTTATTTCGTGATAAACTATCACTTGAAATCATCTTGTGGACATTCATAGTCCTAAATACTCATATTTAAGTATTTAAGACATAGAAATACCTCACAATTGGGGGCCTCATCGTGTTTTAGACCTGAGGAAAAAATTTTATAGACAAAAATTTAGCCTTATACATTTTTTTTACTAACTTTGTTTTGTCCCAATTGTCCCTTTTAGAACAAATACAAGCTTTTCTATTTTTTTAAAAAAAAAAAAAAATAAACAAGTAAGTAATATTTTTTCTTAAACAAGAAAATACTAATAACTTACTTAAAATGAATTTCTAGTGGCACCTAACACCCAAGAAATTTTGAACTCAGCTGTTGTCCTCACTGTAGAAGCTATTAGAAACCTTTCTGTCAACCCTGTGGCCAGCTCTAACCCAGTAACTAGACTAGGAAGCCCAGTTACTCTAGTCAATAACTACCCCAGAGCTAGTAGCGTCCCAGATGTGGACTTAACTAAAACATTTACTGCTCTAGAAGCCATAAAAAATTTGAGAGCTAGTAAGCCCTTATTATTCCGCTCAATTAACTTCAAAAATATATAAAAATACTTATAAAAACATGTCTTGATCCCTAAGATCAGGAAAAGACTACGCAAGCACCAGTGGTTCCAGAGGAACCAATAGAAGAGGAATAGGTGGACGCGCTGGAGGAAGAGGAAGTAGATATAGTGATGGAGGTAGGAGACCCCCAAAGAACAAGGGTTAGTACCCCCCATTTCTAGCTCCCCAGACAGCGCCACAATGATTTCTGACGCCCTGAGGTCCTTCAGCATTGAACCCAGCGCAGAAAGCATCCCTGGACATACTTCTAGCGTCCAAAAGGGCCTATCTGAAAGCCAAGGGAGACCAAGAAACGAATTCCGCTCAATTAACTTCAAAAATATATAAAAATACTTATAAAAACATGTCTTGATCCCTAAGATCAGGAAAAGACTACGCAAGCACCAGTGGTTCCAGAGGAACCAATAGAAGAGGAATAGGTGGACGCGCTGGAGGAAGAGGAAGTAGATATAGTGATGGAGGTAGGAGACCCCCAAAGAACAAGGGTTAGTACCCCCCATTTCTAGCTCCCCAGACAGCGCCACAATGATTTCTGACGCCCTGAGGTCCTTCAGCATTGAACCCAGCGCAGAAAGCATCCCTGGACATACTTCTAGCGTCCAAAAGGGCCTATCTGAACGCCAAGGGAGACCAGTAACTGGCCCTGTTGCCAGCTTATATCAACCAAGCGTGCAGCAGCTTCCAGGTAGTGAGAGGATTTCTGAGTTGGCCAGAAATTTTGAAGGAGCTCAAAAATTGGAACCCCTTCAAAGAAAGAAAGGTGGCCCAAGTATTAGCCCGCACAGCTTTGCAAATGAGAGGATTTCTGAGTTGGCCAGAAATTTTGAAGGAGCTCAACAATTGGAACCCCTTCAAAGAAAGAAAGGTGGCCCAAGTATTAGCCCACACAGCTTTGCAAATGAGGAGGAGAGAGAGGGAGATGAGACAATTAGAGCCCCTTCAACCAGTACAATCCGGCTCCAGAGTAGCCCACAACCCTCCCAGGGATCAAAGGAACCATCCTGCCCCTTACAGGATCCCCAAAAAGGAAAAGGATCTTATGTTAGACGTCTTGGATGCGGCACAGAAATTGAAAGATGCCAGAGCTGTGCTTCGACAGAAGCAAGGGAGGAAATAGACAAAAATATTTATAATAGTATTGCTGCCATACATTATAATTTAGAGCATGTACCTGCATCAATAAATCAACAAATTATTAACATAAATGATCTTATAAACAAATGCAATAGAATCAATGACAAAATAACCACGTCAACCAGTACAATCCGGCTCCAGAGTAGCCCACAACCCTCCCAGGGATCAAAGGAACCATCCTGCCCCTTACAGGATCCTCAAAAAGGAAAAGGATCTTATGTTAGACGTCTTGGATGCGGCACAGACATTGAAAGATGCCAGAGCTGTGCTTCGACAGAAGCAAGGGAGGAAATAGACAAAAATATTATTAATAGTATTGCTGCCATACATTATAATTTAGAGCATGTACCTGCATCAATGAATCAACAAATTATTAACATAAATGATCTTATAAACAAATGCAATAGAATCAATGACAAAATAACCACGGTGGCTACTATTGAGAGAGGTGTGGAGCGTGTTGTAGGCAACATAGACATTACAAAAAATAATTGGCTGTCTTTAATTGAGAGTAATAAAAATTTAATTAATAAAATGCAAACAATGGAAATTAATATGTCTCATGTGCAAAATAATATTTTTACCACAATAGAACAAGTCATTGAACAAAAAATTACTCAAAATAATATTATACAACAAATAGAAAAAAGTTTTAAATAAAAAGTTTTAGAACTACAGGAAAATAACCAAACCTATATGGAGAATATAGTTGAAGGTGTTTTTTCCAAAATCCACACCAATGTACAAAGTAATGCAGCAATAGAATTACAAGGAGAAAATCAGTTTGGTGAATTATTATCCCAAATTTCTGACAAAATTTCTACTATTTACACTAAAGAAGACAGAGATAAAATGGCATTGATCTCCAAAAATATTAAGAAAATTGAACAAAAAATTACTCAAAATAATATTATACAACAAATAGAAAAAAGTTTTAAATAAAAAGTTTTAGAACTACAGGAAAATAACCAAACCTATATGGAGAATATAGTTGAAGGTGTTTTTTCCAAAATCCACACCAATGTACAAAGTAATGCAGCAATAGAATTACAAGGAGAAAATCAGTTTGGTGAATTATTATCCCGAATTTCTGATAAAATTTCTAATATTTACACTAAAGAAGACAGAGATAAAATGGCATTGATCTCCAAAAATATTAAGAAAAATAATGAAGCTTACCACTTTTTACAAGGTTATAATGTTAAAATACATCAGAAACTAGATGATATGAAAGAAGTTATTGATAAATGGAATTATGATGAAGAGGAGGAGGTCCTTAGTGAAGATCCTTTATTTACCCCTGAATCTAATGAAGATAATGATAAATATAGAACTCCTAAAAAAGATACACCTTTAACTAGAGAAAATTTGGTATCCTCTTTTAAAAATTCTATAGAGGAAAGGACACCATCTATTAAATAATATAAAGAGAATAAAAATGTTCCAAAGATTGAAAATTGGCCCACTTGTAAAGGAGAAGGGGAATATGATCACCTTGAATTTATTAGAACCATAGAACTATATAAGGAAGACTTTGAATTAAATGATAATTCTGTGACTTCCAGGTTCAGCAGTTTATTTAAAGGAGCTGCTAAAAAATGGTTTAATACTATTAGAATAACTTATGGTAGATAAACTTGGGACTGGTGGAAAGACCAAATTATAAAAAAATGGGGAAATTCTTCTTAGATGTATAGAATGGAAACTAAATTTGAAGAAAGTGTTTTTGATCCCATACTATTAGAATAACTTATGGTAGATAAACTTGGGACTGGTGGAAAGACCAAATTATAAAAAAATGGGGAAATTCTGCTTAGGAAATTCTGCTTGGATGTATAGAATGGAAACCAAATTTGAAGAAAGTGTGTTTGATCCTGATAAAGATGTCCCTGTTAAATGGTTTTTAGCCCAAAAAGACAGACTTACAGCAGTTTGGCCAGAAATTTCTTTAGAACAAGTTCACTTTAAAATACTTAAGAAATGTTCTGGAGAATTAGAACATGCTGTCAAGCGTAGAATACCTGTTGACTGTTCAAGTGAAGATATAGTTAATGCCTTAGAAGAAATAACATCCAGGACTAGAATAGGCAGAAAATATATTCCTAGAGGAAAGAAACCAGAGACACCTAAAGCAGATGATGACCATAAACCTACTACTTCCATTGGAAAATGCTGGAAGTGTAACAAAACTGGACATACTGCAAAATATTGCACAGTTAAGAAAATTAACGTCATAGAACCCACGGATTCTCACACAGAAAATAACTCAGGAACTGAGAATGGTGATTTTGATGATGGATCATCAGTAAGTGATAATGTGATAGAAGCTGATCAAAATATGATTGACTTAGAATTTGATATTGCTGATGTGGAGTATAATTTATTACCACAAGAATGGCAATCTGGTGATAATATTAAACAAATATCTGATGCCAGATTAATGAAGACAAAATCTGCCGGAGTTAAAGGATACACTGGTGGTAAAACTAATATTACTGTAGCCATTCTTGATCATCAAGAAGCTGATGTTTTTTTGGATAGAGGAGCATTTTTCTCAGTAGTTTCCAGCAAATATTTAGAACAAGTCATGCCAAAATGGAGAGACAGTTTGATCCCTATTATTAATGCTAAATTGAAAAGTGCTAATAATCCTATGAAACCTTTAGGAGTAATTGAATGTTCTATGGTTTTTCCCCATCCTTCTGGAGGAATTAGAATGACTCTAGAATTTATTTTCATAGAAGATGGTTTGAATAATTATTTCATTATGGGGAATGACTTTCTCATCCTATATGGTATTGATATAAACAATACCAGAGAAAGATATTTTACCATAGGCAATGAGAATAAAAGAAAGAAATTTCTTTTTAAAAGTAATAAAACTATGAGAATCATCACTATCTCCAATAAAATATTCTCCAATAAAACACCTTTTAACCAATTTCTAGATTCTCAACTCAGTGAAAGTAAAATTAGTGAACAATTATCTTCCACTCAAATAACTGAACTTCAGAATTTATTATTTAAATATCAGAAAGCTTTTGCTACTGATAAAGAACCTTTAGGCGCTATCATTGGGCATGAAGTAGACATAACCCTTAATATTGATAGACCTTATCCGCCACTTCTGAGAAGACCAGCTTATCCTGCTAGTCCAAGAGCAAGAATTGAGCTTGACAAACATATTGAAGATTTGATTAAACTACATGTCCTCAGAAAAATTGGTCATAATGAGCAAGTAGAAATAACTACTCCTGTAATCATTGCATGGCATAATGGTAAATCCAGAATGGTTGGAGATTTCAGAGCCCTTAATAATTATACTGTCCCTGATAAATAGCCTATCCCAAGGATTAATGAAACTCTGACTCATTTATCCCAAGCTAAATTTATTACTAGTATGGATGCTTTGAAAGGTTTTCACCAAAATAAAGTGACTGATCAGGCTAGAAAATATTTGAGAATTATTACTCATTCAGGAGTTTATGAGTATCTCAGAATGTCATTTGGCATTAAAAATGCACCCAGTCATTTCCAAAGGATGATGAACTCTATATTTCATATTGAATTAGCCCAAGGATGGCTAGTCATATACATTGATGATATTATTATCTGTTCCACAACCTGGGAAGGACATTTACAAAGGCTGGAATTGGTACTTCAGAAAATCATTGAAGTTAATATGAAAATTTCCTTGAAAAAGTGTGCTTTTGGATTTGAAAAGATCCAAGCCCTTGGTCATATAGTATCAGGATTAGCTTTATGTATATATAGAGGTGATGAATTGCTGCATCATCCTCCATTACATGATCATTGAGGAACAATCAGCAGATGACCCTTTTCTTACCAAACCTTCAGCTCAAATCATCCCAAATGACCGAGACCCAGCATTGACCCATACTTGGGCAACATACCTTCAAAATAATCACAATCATCCCACTTGTGAATCTCATGCTCAGTTGCGTGAGGACCTGAAGATATAAAATTGGTTACTTCAAGGCAAGGAGGCCTAATAAACTTTATAGTTCTTGATTTATTCCAGCTCGTAATTTATGATTTATTATTGATCAATCTCATCTTTTTTCCATTTGTGTTTTTATTTAGCTCTCTTGTTTTCTTTTTATTCCTTGTGATCTCTCCATATGAAACAAGCTCTCTATTTATCAAGTTATTGTCAATTCATGTTTGATAAATCCCCTCTTTTTTCCTTTTTTTTATATTGTTCTCTCTTGTTTTATTTTGGTCTCCTATGATCTCTCTATATGTATGAATCGAGCTATCCATATCTCAATATGTTGGAAATCGAAATTTAATTGGTATCTTCAAAGATTTTTTTCATTCCTGGTGCCACATCCTCTTTCCAAAAGGCAATGAATCAATTTAGTGAAAGCAATTAGCAAGAACAAAAAAGGCAGCAATCCCAAATCAAGATAAAAAAAAAACCAATAAAAAAAATAAAGCTATGCAAGATAGAAAGAAATCAAGCTATGCAAGCAGTTTAGGTTAAATAAATAGAAGACAAGCCAAGAGGAGGAATGAGTAAAAGAAAATAGCACAAGGGAGGGGGAATCAGAAACAATGATGAAATAAGATCAACAGTTGGACAAGTTAGGCAGTTGCACACCCCTTGTTCTTGATTTTTTGCTTCATCATCATGAGTACTTCCTTGGTGTCATCATCAATGGAATCTTCAGGCTCACGGTGTGAGACTCTAAAAGAGGCTAAAGTTGATTTTAACCCTTATAGCAGAATTTAGGAAGGGATGATGGAGTGAAGACTCTGCCTTCCTGGGGTGACAAGAGAGTATTAGAAGGATTTAATGATGAGGAATGTCAGGGAGCAAGTTACACCTGGTGATAGTAACAAGAATGGAAGTTTAAGAGAGTGTTTCCTGCACTCAGATTTGGTTGAGGAAAAGAAAGGTGATCAAGACAGAAGGATAGCTGTGGGCGCAGGGGATATGAGTCAACTCCTTTATGGCCCCTTAAGAAAGGGGGAAAATGTGAGCAATGGCTACACACTGAAGGGTTCAATGAATGTAGGTATTTATTTCTTTAAAGGTATGTATGTAAGTATTTACTATTATTATGGGGGGGAATGTCCAGTGGGACTTTTTGATTAAAATTCTCTGCTGAACAGATGGGGGGAACTCACTGAGGAGAGAGCTTCCTATATAGACAAATGAGGGATAAAATAGGGTACAACAAACAGGGGTGTCAGAAGGATTTACAATGCACAAACATAGTAACTGAACTACTGGATTTTCCTTGCATGCGTATGTCACAGCCCCTGCATGATGATGTGACTGTTTGATGATGTAATTGACTCCTGATCTGCATGTAAAGTCATGTGGTAGGTAAGTATGGTAGATGATGTAGACAGCCTCCTATCTTTGTATGTAATATTTTATGTGTTAGTAGATATGTATTATAGACTTATTAATGATGTATATAATCCATAGTATTGAATATTGTATTTATTATAAGTTTATGAAATTTATTCGAAGTACCTGATTTCAGTCTTCTGCCTTGAGCAGCTCTTAAACTAGTGGAGTTATTGATGTACCTTTGCTGACTGAATAGGGGTTATTTTAGGTGTAGAATCCATTTCTGAAACAAAAACTGAAGAATTCCTGCTCCCTCATGGTGAAATAATAAAAATTTTGATTGAGTCCACTTTAGAGTACCACAACGGAGCAACTTGAACTCGTTGATCTGAGTCTCACTTTGACAATATTCCTTCTCAATTGACAGCTTTTCTTGCACCAAGACAAGTTTCTTTTCTTCAGGGGTGGGGTGGGTTGGGACTTACTTATAACAACAGTTGAAGTAGTAGGTACATGATTTTTTAGAGCTTAATTTTTTTTTAAAATCAAATGTTGATGGGCTTCTTCAATGAAAAAATAGTTCTGGAATAAATCCACTTTTTTTATTTTCAAAATTAGTATATTTTTTGTTTTAATTTGTTTTCAGAATTTTTGTAGAGGATTTATTTACTTTAATTATTTAAAGCTCACCTGAGAAAAATGGTTAGGGGAGTTTTCCACGAAGGATAGAAGGTAGAGATATTCCGAAAAAAAATAAAAGAAATATTTTTTGTATTAGTTTTATATTATTTAATGAAATTTTTATGAAATTTATGATGGCTGAGGAGGGTTTTTAATAATTTTAAAAGGTTTAGGCAGGTTATTTAAAAAATTTCCCAGCCAGACTCCCAATTTTCAGACACTGTGATTCCAGGGACTGAATACCCTTCAGCTACACAGACTGCAAGAAGTATAAAAATAGTTTTATAACTATTTTTGAGAGTGGTTTGGTTCTTTAAATATATTTGAATATAAATTTTGAAAAGAGGGGCCAGCCAATCTGAGGTTGTTTATGTTGAGAAAGAGGTTCGCGCCAACCTCACATTTGTATGTTCGAGTCAATCAACATGTCACAGCCATGTGACAGGAGCAGAGGCTTTGGGAATTATTGAGAAGTACTCGGAACAAAAACCATCTCATGGGAGAATCGAACCCGGATAATTGGATGGTGCACGGAATGGTAAACCACAGACAAATACCAATAGACTACCAGATACTGTTGAATGCACAGACACAGACCCACTCAGATTACTCGTTGACAAGAATACAACCGAATTAAGCAAAGCGGTCAATTCAATAAATACTTCTTACAGGAAAGCTCCAAGTACAATTACAAGTAAGACAAAGAAAAGAAAGGCGAATGTGGAACAGAACATTCCAATAAAAAGAAGAAGAAAGAATGTAAAAGCAATAAGAAGAAAAGTAAAAGGCAAAGCAGCATTCCTAGAATGCTACTCGAGGAGAGGAGGAAAAAAGGGACTTATCCATACACATTCATGGGTAACATTATTTGTATAAATAGAGTGCACTTTGTTTGTATTTTCTTTTTACTCAGGCTTATCCATACACATTCATGGGTAACATTATTTGTATAAATAGAGTGCACTTTGTTTGTATTTTCTTTTTCCTCACGTAATTAACACTACTAGTTTATTTACCACATCAGTATCAATTCAGTACATCCTTAACTGGTAACCAAGCTCAACAGTTAAGAAGAGTTAATTCACATTAACTTAACAGTTTAACCCTCTGAATGTATTAGGGGCAAGAGAACGCTCTTGGGGTAGTTTAAACCCTAGTGTTGGGGCCTGAATAATTCAGGGGTTGTTAACCCAATTTGACCACAAAGTGGTATGAGATAGAGGTATCTGGGCTAAAACTGAGAGCCCAGAGACTTACCTAGAGGATAGGTACGTCAATTAGGCGTTTTGAAGGGGATCCTGACAGCGTAGTTGAGGGGGAGGAGCGCTGGAGGAGTTCTGAATGGGATCCTTAGGGCACAGTTGGGGTGGATCTTGACTTCAATGGCTAAAAAGTGATGGATACTACTTGTTGTATGTATGTAACTATGTATAGCTGGGTAAAAGTGTTGATGGGGATTGGCGGGACGGATGAGAGGCCCCCTTTTATATTATTTACCAATCCCTGGGACGTACTAATAGTATGTAAGTGTCTAGCAGAATGTAGGCTGCATTATGCAGGTAATTGATCAATTCTGTGGGAAATGTGAAATGAAGATGGTACATGATCTGTACTTCAGGGATTTATGCTTGGAGATATATCTTCCAAGGATGATCTGTGTGATTTGTATTTATTTTTATCATTTGAAATGACAGAGGAATGATTTTTTGAACTAAATATGTCATTTCCCCTATTCAATTCATATTTGAAAAAATACTTTTCATATTGATTTTGTTTTCTCATTGTAATTTCTATTTTTCCTCAAGAAAACCTATCTTATTTATCCAGTAAAAATGGAAGCTTCCTTAGTGTGAAATATTTTTATGACAATTCTATTTTTCGAAGGTCTGTGGGAGTACTATTGGTTTGTATTTTCTGTAATTTCAAACAAAGCAGTTTTGGCCCGTCAGGGGCTGCAGGACCTGTAATTTGGTTTACATAAGCCAACTAAATATGTGTCATTTTTCTAGGGGGGTGATTGTCAAAACGGAAAAAGGAATTTAAATGACTTCACTCAAAAAAGTGAGTCAAAACTTTTATTTAAAAATCTAGCTGAAATTCAAATCAGAAGATTTATTTCTTTAAAAACAAAAATGAAATATTCATGAAAATTAATTTTATTAAAACTATTTTTAATTCAACATTTTATTATTTAAAAGTAATAACTTGGAAACTTAAGGATATATTTCAGTCAGAAAGATAAAAAATAACAAGAAGACAATGAACAAGAATGAAAATGAGAAAGAAGATTAAGAGCGCTACCTTAAGGACAGAATCTAGTAAAAATAAGATAGACTAAATTTTAGACTGAAAATATTTTTTAAGACTGAAATAAAAACTAAAAAATAAAATTAATCTTGATGAGTTGTTTTGATATAAATTTTAATAAAGAAAAATATAAAAGATAAAATACCAATGGTTATGATTATTTTGATCCAATGTATGGACTGGTGCTAGCTTTTGCTTTGATTCTGATTAAGACTGAAATAAAATAAAAAATAAAAAATTGAAAAATGTTTTCTTTTAGTGGTTTGATGATTTTGTTGAATTGTTGAGAAAAATAAAATACCAGTGTCTTGAATCCAGAACTCTTTCACTCTTTTCTTCTTGTTTTTGATCTTGTTGATTTTTAAGAAGATTAGAATTGAATCCAGAACTCTTTCACTCTTTTCTTCTTGTTTTTGATCTTGTTGATTTTTAAGAAGATTAGAAAAAAATTAAAATGAAAAAAATTTTTAAGTATGATTAAACCTGAATTTTCAAAGTTAGACCCCCTGGCTGAGATTAGTCTTGAATGTTGACACACCCCCATGCTTGATGCCGCTAGAGCAGAAAGCAAATTAGTCATTGATGGTCTTCAAAGCTCTTGTTATTGAGATTCTTCCTACTGGTTTAGTCAAAAAATCTGCTAAATTCATTGTGGTTTTTACATATTATAATTTTATTTTGCTTAATTTAATTTCATTTCTAATAAAATGGAACTTCAGAGACATGTGTTTTGTTTTAAAATTCTTGTGATTTGATTCATTGTTTGCTAGTTCAATTGCGCCTTGATTGTCTTCATAAATTGTAGTAGGAATTGAGAATTGAATATTAAATATTTTGTTAAGAAGTATTTTAATCCACATAATTTCTTTTGTCACGTCACAAATGGCCTTATATTCAGCTTCAGTTGAGGAGAGAGAAATTGTTGCTTGTTTCTTAGAGCACCATGATAACACATTATTATTGAAAATGACTAAACAACCTGAAATTGATCTACTAGAATCCGGACAATTGGCCCAATCTGCATATTTCATTTCTAATAAAATGGAACTTCAGAGACGTGTGTTTTGTTTTAAAATTGTTGTGATTTGATTCATTGTTTGCTAGTTCAATTGCGCCTTGGTTGTCTTCATAAATTGTAGCAGGAATTGAAAATTGAATTTTAAATATTTTGTTAAGAAGTATTTTAATCCACATAATTTCTTTTGTCACGTCACAAATGGCCTTATATTCAGCTTCAGTTGAGGAGAGAGAAATTGTTGCTTGTTTCTTAGAGCACCATGATAA
>JNCO01006265.1:0-13203 GCA_000785685.1 Uromyces viciae-fabae | reverse complement strand
CATGTTTCCTTTTATTTTGAATTGTTTCTTTTTACTGTGAAATAAATATAAGCTGGTTTTGGTGTCAAAACATCTCAATTTTTTCAGAAAGCTGTGATGAAAAACAAGGAAAAAAACCAAGCTCACCCAATTGATAATTTGGGAAATTCTTCTTATCATTTCCATAGGGTTGATCAACATGAGCTTTTGAATTAAAAAGCCTCACATCTTCCTTGTAAAAGCAAAAGCAATGTTGGAACTTAGAGAATCTCCACTGTGGGTCCTATCCAATGTTTCTATTCTAAATAAAGATACCCTAGCCCCAAATTGAACCTCCACTGTTTTGAATTAATGTTTTGCATAAAATTAAATTAAATCTCACAGAAAATTGCATGAACAAATCACCTAAAAGAAATGACAAAACTCTTATTGATCTTACCACCAACATAAAAATTTAAATGACAATCAAATCATGAATCAATTTTTCACACTTGATTATTTTTATAAAATCAAATCAATTTTGTAATTTATTTAACAACCAATTCATCATCACATTTTTGTTATTAAAAAATTAATTAATTATTCTTAAAAGTCAAAGCTATAGCATTACCATTATTCTATCCTCATTTTATTATTATCTGAACTTCCATATCATTTTATTATCAATTTGTTTTACCCTTTCCTTGTCTTGAAGTATATTTTTATCCTCTATTATTTTTTTTATCTTTGTTCATTAATCAAATAAATTAATTAATATATTGTCTTTAGTTAGCAAAATTATCACACTGGAGGTGTAATTTGGAGCTTGAAAACAAGATTTGACCACCTGGGATCTAAATTCATCCTAACTGTAGAATTTCTATAGATCTGCTCTTCTCCCCTTTCACACAGTCTCTTTGTGTGATTCTTATCTTCCTTCTCTTCTCCAAAACCCCCCAAATATCAAAAAGTTCTCCATGACTCCACACCACAGTCAAGTTCCCAACAACCACACAACCATGGAGAGCACCGTTTTGGATTTATCTAGGTTCTTTCTATACTTTTATTTTTCTCCAGATGCTAAATTAATTATAAATAATTTTCAGGCAACCTTCAAGCTTCACCACCAATTGAAATATCGTACTTGGATGCTTAAAAAAATAATACTGGTGAAATTCCTCTCCCTTCTTCTTTCATGTGATTTTTCTCCTTCCTCTGACCTGTCCTGTTTTTCCTTGGGATAGATTTTGCAAATCTGAATCTTACCAGAGGGCCTATTTTCATTCCACAAAACTCTTCTTTCTTGATCAAATACAAACTCACTGGTTCTTGACTTCTTCCAGTCAGACCAAGTGCTCCCTGAAATTGTAATTCTCTCTCTCTAAGCTTTAATTTCTCATATGTATCTCCTCTAACAGTCTCAGTCAGCAGAGCCAATAATGCAACAGTGACACTGCATATATCTTTATTGGTGATACTTTGTGGAAAACCGTGCATTGTATCTGATAACAGATAGTTTTTTTTATTCTATGATTTTATCATCCACTCCCATATTTCTCTCATTTATTGTTAAAATTTAGGATCAATAATTTAATAAAATGATAATAATATTTTTAGACTTTTCATTTTGTTATTTTTTAAGAAGAAATATCAGATTTTTAAGAATAAGGGCAAGTGAGTTGTTAAAATTCATACAACTGAAGAATTGATTACTTGAGTTTTAATCATATTTTAAGTATACAAATATATAATTTTAAAGGTAAAAAGAATAAAGAAATTATAAAATAAAATCATTAATTTATTTACCTGAAGGTAGAGCTAACAATAAAGAAAAGAAATAATATAGATGATAAATTTTGATGATAATAAAAATAATAAAGTTAAGAAGAAATAATGAGATAATCTATAAAAATTAATAATAATAATATCATATTGATAATACTGATGATATTATTTAATAATTAAATTAGAAAGTATTTTTTAATAATGCTAAAATAATTGATTGAAGAATGATTTGAAAATTGTGTTTTACTGCTAAAAAGAAAAATAGAAAAAATTGATGTCAGTGCAATGATCAATTATAAAATTTTTTGATGTAAATATTTCTCTTGATTGAAATGAAAACATTTCAATTGTAATGAAATTATCAGATCATCACAGCATTCATGAAAATTCATGAATGCTCATGATGTCATATTAGTTCTTCATGAAAATAACAAAAATAGTATAAAGAAACCGTCATAGCTTAAAATAATCTTTTTACTCACAAGAGTAAAAATAAACTTTAATAAAAATATTCCAAACACAATCTTTGTATGTAATGTTATTTTTTACAACGGTATTTTTGATAAAAAATGTTAATAATTTATTCTTTAAATAAAGAATATAAAAATAAAAATAAATTTTAATCTCACAGGATTTTCAATCCTTTGAAGATTGTAATTTTCACATGAGTAACACTTGGAAGGACTCAGGGTGGCTTGGAGAAAAAGTAGGAGAGTCAATGAGAATATTAATTACTTTAACTTTGTCTTTTTATAGACAAGAAAAGAAAGGAAGCCCTTGTAAATTTCCCAGGGGGCCTAAGATGGGTCCAACAACTAGAGAGCCCCCAGAAAGATCCAGAGGGGGCCTCAGATAGGACATAAAAAATAGAAAGGAAAAGAATAAGGAGAGAAGAAAACAACAAGACAATTCAGACTAATTTATTTGAACAAAATTGAACATGAAGATTCTAACATCACAGACTGTGGGTACGTTAATTCCACAGACATTATTCTTGAGATTTAAGGAAAATGAAATTAAAAAAGAAAAAAAATAAAAATATTTTTCATAGAACAAAGAGATTGAACAAATAACCTTTTTTATATTAGTCTGGCTCATAGGCTTTGCTATTATTTTATTATAGAAAAAACATCTTAGACTAAAAATATTAACTAAATAAGACATTTAAAATCATTTTATATTTTAGAAATTTAATAATGTGATAAAAACTTGACAACTATTTTTTTAAATTTGTCTTCGATTTAACAGGCAAAAAACTCAAATTCCATCATTTATCTGCATCATGTTTTTCCTAATATTGCATAATAAAAAATAAAAATACTCAAGTATTTATACAGTTATCTAGTTAGTTTTATCTCATTGGTGTGTAGTTATCACTGAGATTTTTATTAATTATTGATGTGTAGTTTTCAATAATATGGTAATAATTATTATAACATGTTTAGTGGTGCTATATTTTATTTGTCAATCAATTAGTCATAAGTTTTTTTATAATTGATGTTTGGTTGTCAATTGTATATTAAATATTTCATAACATGTTTAGTAATTTTATAATCTAGTGGTTATATTGCTTTATGTTTGTAACATGCTTAGTTGTGTTATAATATAAGATCTGACATCTCCATCACCATCAAATCAACAATTGTGATACATGAGTAATATTTGTATTGCAATACAATAAAATATATCATTTATTTGACCCAACCACCAGGAAAACTCTATGATCACTTGTCTAACAGCACCATAGTAAAGTACCAAGGAGCCTTTGTACTTTTAATTTCACTCATAGAAAAGTCATCATAGATCTTTCCTAGTGAATGCCCCTTTATTTCATGATACAGGGAAAACAAAGATACAGTTTTGGAAAACCATGTGTTTTATCTGATGAAAGATCCATAAAAAATACATTTCTTTCAATAACACAACACACCATACCAACACATTTATTTTAACTATTTCATTTTTTGCAGAGCATTCAGCTCTTACCTTTCATGATTCCTGATATTTTTTAAGGACCACGAAGTTACAACCACCAAGAGCAAATGGAGGTTGCAGTATGCTGTCCCTGGATCACTATTTTGGGAGTTCTAAAAGTTGGAAACAACCAGGAAGGCACCTGAAATGAATATTTTCTTGTCAAGATTCTGCAGAAGTCAATGTTAATTCTTTAAAAAGAATAAACAATTTTTCCACTCCTTTTAGTGAGTGTTGATTTTCATCATAAGATGTTTTAAATATACATTTATTTTTTCTAATAAATGTTTTTAATATATTTTCTCATCATAACATAGTGGTAAAGAAATCTGCAAAGATTTACGATACTATGGATGAATGTTATCAATCATGATTTTTAGCTTTACCTAAGCATTCATGATTGTTTTGTTTTTAATTAAAAACCATTTTTATTGATCGTCTTATTTTTATGACATCATTTTTAGATTCACAGCTTATCATGCTGTGATGATTTATCTTTTCTTTTAAAATGATGTCATGATTTTTTTTTTTTTTTTATTATGATTTTAGAATCATTCTTCGATTCATTTGTTCAATTCATCAAAAAGATTAAAAAGAATAATCATTTATAAAAATCTTTTTCTTATTAAAAAAATAATTAAAATATAAAATCATTAATTCGATCAAGAGTTTTCTTTTTTTTTTTTTTTTATTATGATTTTAGAATCATTCTTCGATTCATTTGTTCAATTCATCAAAAAGATTAAAAAGGATAATCATTTATAAAAATCTTTTTCTTCTTAAAAAAATAATTAAAATATAAAATCATTAATTCGATCAAGAGTTTTTATTAATCAATTTCTTTTTAATTATTTTATTCATTAAAAAGATTTACTTAAAATATTATTATTACTTTATAATTTAATTTATAACGATATTATTTTAATCTTATTTTTATAAATTATTCATTATATATTTTTATCTTATTTCTATAAAACTTTTTGTCATCAATCATCTTTTATTTTATTAAATAAATTGTTTAGGCTATTTTCAACTTTGCCTTCAGGTATAGTTTAAATCTCTTTTTATTTTTCATTTTATCTTAACTATATTTTTATCTTAAAATATATATTCTATCTATTAAAGAAAAGCTTTGTAAACTTATATATGAATTACCTTCAGAAATTTATAATTTTAATATTTCTTAATTATAAAATTATTGAAATTGAATGCAAGTGTTGGTTTTGCTTACTTTGTGCTCTAATCCTTGAATTTATGATAAAGCATAATCATAATAAATCCCATCCTCTGAATAGCATCCCATATGGTAATTGTCTCCATTTAGTTTATAACTACACTTAGGAGCATTTCCACTCAGCAGCTCTTTGAACAAGGGAGAGCTATCCAAATATTTCAGAGAATTTTGAATTACTGAAGGTAATAAAAATTTGTAAGTCATAACATGATTTAAAAAAATAAAATTGAAAAATGAAAAATATCTTGAAACCTGAAGGCAAAGCTTAGAAAGCTGAAAAATAAATACAAATAATATATACAAAGTGGCCAATAAAACTAGTGACTCTTTCCTGCCGTGCATCAAAATGCTTTCAGGTTTTCTAAAATTACCAAAAAAAAAAATTCCCAGCCTCCTGAGCACCCCTGATTCCCTTTCTGAACTTTGTAGCTTTAAAAAAGTATAAAAATAACACAACTAAGGTTTTTATTTCAGTTTAAATAAAAACATGATAACTATAATAATAAGAATAATTCACAACTTTTAACAAAATAAGAAATAAAAATTAGGATAAAAGATATCACTAATTACCTAAAGGCAAGACTGGTAGTTCTTAATTGATGAAAGATGATTATAATAACTAATTTAAAATATTTATAATGATAAAATTTACGTTGATAATTTTAACTTGATATAATATTTTAATATTACTTTTAATAACTAATAATACTGAATAATAAACAAAAACTATTTTTAATTTTTTATTTTTCTTTTAATCTCTTTTTAAAATGAGAAAAAAAATTTATTTTATTTTTTTAATTTCTATTTTAAAATCTTTTTTCTTTTTAATCAAAAAGAATCTTGAATGATTCATCAATAAATCAATGACGTCGCTGATTATCCTGTGTATTGTGAAAAGAGAAGAACAGCAATCACCAGCTCATGAAACAATTAATAATTTTAATGACTAATACTATAATTTCATTTGAAGTATTACGTCATAAAAATTATTTAGTAATTTTAATTCAAACAATGATTTGTTTTAACAATCAATCATGGTTTTATTTTTTTATTAATTTTAACTATTTTAATTATTCAAATAATAATATTTTATTATTGTTTTATTAAATTATTTCAAATAAAAACTTACTAATAAATTTGTTCTCATTCTGTATTTTCTTTATCAATTTTAATCATCTTTTTATTAACTTTGAATGGTAAAAATAAAATTGTTAATCAATTAATAAAAATTATTATAATTTATAAGAATAAATCATTTATTTTATTTCAAAAAGATTTATATAAATTTTTGACTCACTATTATACGTGGAGTCATTTAAGCCCCTTTTGCCATTCTGACATCCGCCCTTGTTATGGACAGGTATAGACATAAAATTTTCTTCTGTTGACTTTAAACCAATTATCATCATAATATTTTTAAGACTAATTGAGTTGATTGATTTAGTAAGAAAATCAGATAAATTACCTTTTGATGAAATTATTTTTCAAATTATTTGTTTATTTTCAATTAAATTTCTGATATAATGTAGCTTGATGTCCATATGTTTAGTTCTAAAATTATTTTGACTAGAATTACTAATAGCTAAATCATATGCTCCTTTATTATTTTCATAAAAATAGATTGGTTCATTTAAATTAAAAAATTTAGTTTCATTAATTACATTTTTATACCAAATAGCTTCTTTAGATAAATCTGCTAATGCTTGATATTCAGCTTCAGTAGATGATAATGATATTGTTTTCTGTTTTGATGATTTCCAAGATATTATATTATTTTCGACTAAAATTATAAATCCTGTAACTGATTTCCTAGTAATTGCACAATTACCCCAGTCCGCATCAACATGAGCTATCATTCTAAAATTAATAGTTCTTTTTAAAGTTATATTTATATATATAGTTGATTTTAAATAAGCAAATCCTCTTAATCCAGCTAAATAGTGATTTTCATTTGGTGATTCTAGAAATTGTGACAAATTGCTAACGGCATATGATATGTCAGGCCGGGTCAATACACTTAAATAGTTTAGAGAACCTATTAACAATCTATAGTCTTTATTTAGAGTTTTGAAATGATTTGATTGTTCTTCAGTTGATTTTAATAAAATTGTTGAAGGTTGCAAAGGTGTTTTTGTCGGATGAACATCATTAATATTGAATTCTAAAAGCTTTCTTTCAATATATTTTCTCTGATTTAAAATAATAGTATCAGAAGTTCTAGTAATATTCATGCCAAGCATAAATCATGATTTCCCTAAGTATTTCACTTCTAATTCCCCCTTGATTTCTGCTCTAAAGATTTCCAGTCTTTTGCTAACAATTATGATGTCATCAATGTGAGTATAGAGCCATGTTGGTTCTTGTTTTTCATTGTTTCCACTAGCATTATATATAGCTACGCCTCTTCTATTTGTCTTTAAAATGTGTTGAGGATCAATCTTTAAATTAATATCCTTTGATGCTTTTTAAAATTCTTCATCAGAATCTTGTTCTTCTTCCAAGGGTAATTTTGCATTCTCAAAAGGTAATATCATTTCTCCATCAAAATTGGGTAATTTTGAATCTAAACTAACTCCTTGATACGGATTGATAGAATTTAAAAATGGAAAATCTGATTCATCAAAGTAAGTATGTTTTGTGATAAAAATTTTCTTGTCTTCAATTCTAATAAATTTATAAGATGATTAATCATTCGAGTATCCTATTAAAATAGCTTCCCATGCCACGGGATCAAATTTATTCTCTTTTAACTTTTTTGGTATAGTTACGAAGACCTTGCATCCAAAAGGTTTAAAAAAGTTTAAATTCGGTTTCTTTTTAAATAATAAGTTCATTGCTGATACTCTTTTCTTAGATAAAGAAGGTAAGCAATTTAAAGTTGAACCTGCCATTAACAATGCTTCACCCCACCATTCCATTGATAAGTTAGCTTGCATTAATAAACAACGTGTTGTATCAAGAACAGCTCTATTTTCTCTTTCCGCAAAGCCATTATGTTCTGGCATATATGGTGGAGAGATATTATGTTGAATCCCATTATCTTCTAAATATTCTAATAATATATTGCTACAAAATTCTCTCCCACCATCATTTATTAACTTTTTAACTTTAAAATTAGTTTGATTTTCGAAAAATTTCTTGAAATTGATTATAGCTTCAGTTGCATTAGATTTTTGTTTTAATAATTTAACACTAATTTAACCTGAAAACTGATCTAAAATGGTTAAAAAGTATCTTTTTTCACCATTTGTTGCGGGTATTATTGGACCAGCAAGATCTCCGTGAATAACTTCTAAAGGATTATGGTCTTTGTAAAAATGATGTGTAAAGGATTTTTTAGATAATTTTCCTTTCATGCAAGCAGTACATGTATCTAATTTATCTGAATTTAAACCTGGTAAAATATACTGAAGTCTTCCTTTTCCAACGTGACCTAATCTATTCTTCTAAAGGTTATATTTTGAAATTAATTTTTCAATATTTAAACTAATAGCTTCATTATCAATTAAATCATTTTCATCAATGATTTATAAAATTTTATTGTTGATATTACAATCTATTTCAGTATCTTCATCAATGATTAACTTGCAAGTATTATTAGATTTCTTAATTATAATTTTATCTTCAAATAAATTAACTAAAGAGATTAGACATCTAGATGCTTGATGGCAATATAATGCATTAACTAATTTAAGTTTTTAATTTTTATTAATATTAATAATTACTGTTCCCATTTTGTACGCAGTTAAAATTGAACTAGTCTTTCCTGTTATAATTTTAATATTTGTATTTTTAGTATCAATAAAATATTTTAAACTGTGAAAGATATGGTGACTGGCTCCACTATCCAATACCATATTAATTTCATCTTGTAAATTCATTGCACAATGAGCAAATGATAGTTGAGCATTATTTCAAACTTGAATTATCATTATTAGTAATTCTTTGTTTTGAGGGTTCTTTCTGTTGAACTATGTTATCTGTTGATTTTATTTTCTTAACAGGTCTAACATTAGGAAAAACAGCCCAGCAACTATCTAGAGCTTGATTAGCGTTATTATTGTGATGACCATTCCTACAACCAATGTTAGGATGGATTGCCCAACATTTTTCTAATGAATGATTAGAATTAGTATTATGTTGACCGTTACAACAAGCTGGAGGAGGACGTTTTAGATTTCTCTGATTTGTGTCAAAATAATAAAGACATTGTTCTTAAAAGATATAACTCATCTCAAAAGAGTGAGTTATTTATTCATTCATTTATTTTTATAAATTCTTATTTAAGAATTAATTAAATATATTTTATTCACTGATAAAATATCTATTTTACAAAATACCATTACAGATTTAAACAACTCAAATAAATTAAGAAAAACTGTACATGAAGATTCCATTGAGAATTAATTTTTTGCTTACTTGTGTGAGTAAAAAAAATTATTATTATTTTTTTTTTTTTAATGATGTCATTAGTAATCATGTGAATTCATGATTACTATGACAAATCAAACGACTCAGTGTATTGAATCATAATTCTTCTTGATGATCAAAGAATGTTTTCATTCTTAAAATCAATTTCTTTTTCAGATGATCAAGATCAATTTGAATCAATTCTTGGATCATCATTTTCTTCAATCAAATTTTCTTTTAAAATTACAAACAACATAAAAATCATTTTTAAATTTTTGCCGTTATCATTTTAAATTTTTATCAAAACATTTATAAAAAATTAGTTTGTGTTAAAATTTACTAAAGCAATATAATACTCTTCAGTTGTATAAATTTTCTCAATTTGAAGCCATTAAAGCTGATCCATGAGAACTAAATTGGAAACTAGAAATAGATCCTAAATTTTCACTTTTTGCAATATCTTTTAATTTAGAGAATAAAATATCTGGAGCAGCTAATGTTTTATTATCCATAAGTAAATTGTCCATTAAGTTAGGTCTTTTCTCAGTAACTCTAGTTATTAAGCAACAACTAATAATCATAGGTGGCATTTCAAAACCTATTGTATCAAATTCACTTAGACAAGATTCTATTTTAAATATATATTCTCCTAAATCTTTTTCTAGATAAATGTTAAGCCAAACTTTCCAAATTCTACATAATGTAAGTAAAGTATAACCCGCTAATTCATTTTTGATTTTTATCCAAATAGCATATGGATTATTCTTGTTATGATCATTTATCATTGAATTAAATAAGTTATCTTCTATATTTGAAGCTATAATATACAAAGATTAATCTAATTTTTCCTGTTCTGTTTCACTAGGAATTAAAGGTGGTTCTTGTTCAATTAATTTTGCTAATTTTTTAAATTTTAAATACATCTCAATTTTCTTTTTCCACATTGTGTAATTTGTTCTATTTAATTTTGGAATTTTAATAGCATCTTTATCATCTTTTGTTGAAATTGAATCAGAAGAAGACATTTTCTTCAGTTTTGCCTTAGTGGAGTTTTTCTTCAAAGCTTCTCGAGACTGTAAATCTATATAAATAACACAACTAAAGTTTTTATTTCAGTTTAAATAAAAACATGATAACTATAATAATAACAATATTTTACAACTTTCAATAAAATAAGATATAAAAATGAAGATAAAAGGAATTATCAATTACCTAAAGGCAAGACTGGTAGTTCTTAATTGATAAAAGATGATTATAATAACTAATTTAAAATATTTATGATGATAACATTTACGTTGATAATTTTAACTTGATATAATATTTTAATATTACTTTTAATAACTAATAATACTGAATAATAAACAAACACTATTTTTAATTTTTAATTTTTCTTTTAATTTTTTTTTAAAATGAGAAAGATTTTTTATTTTATTTTTTTAATTTCTATTTTAAAATCTTTTTTCTTTTTAATCAAAAAGAATCTTGAATGATTCATCAATAAATCAATGATGTCGCTGATGATCCTGTGTATTGTGAAAAGAGAAGAACAGCAATCATCAGCTCATGAAACAATTAATAATTTTAATGACTAATACTATAATTTCATTTGAAGTATTACATCATAAAAAATATTTAGTAATTTTAATTCAAACAATGATTTGTTTTAACAATGAATCATGGTTTTATTATTTTATTAATTTTAACTATTTTAATTATTCAAATAAGAATATTTTATTATTGTTTTATTAAATTATTTCAAATAAAAACTTACTAATAAATTTGTTCTCATTCTGTATTTTCTTTATCAATTTTAATCATCTTTTTATTAACTTAGAATGGTAAAAATTAAATTGTTAATCAATTAATAAAAATTATTATAATTTATAAAAATAAATCTTTTATTTTATTTCAAAAAGATTTATATAAATTTTTAACTCACTATTATATGTGCAGTCATTTAAGCCCCTTTTGCCATTCTGACAAAAAGAAGGGGTAATCCCTTTACATGGAGTACAAAAATAAAATATAGAATATAAGAAATTAGTCCATGGCTGAAATATGTGTTAAAAACTTTCTCACATGTAATTTGACCTTTTTGTAATGTGGGATAAAAATTTTAGCCGCAGGGAAGCATAACAAGTTGCCCTTCTATTTACCTTGTCAATATTCTGGTGCATGCAAGTAAATGTAAAAAAACCTTTTTATGCTTTCCCATGGCTAAATTTGTTATCCCACATTGTAATCAAGTTCAAGTATCTGTGAAAAATAGAAGAAGTGATAATAACCATAAGAATTTTTTTTTTTATGCATTTTTTTAAACACCCCCTTAAAAAGGTGTACACTCATATTATTTAATGATCTCAAAAATTCAGAGAGGGAAGCAGGGGTGTTCAGGAGGCTGGATTTTTGTTTTGGTAATTTTAGGGTCTCTAAAATTATTTTTAAAAAATATTTGGAAAAAAACTAAAAAACTCAACCTCCTCCTGACATCAAAAGGAAATGGGGGGAACAAAAAAGGAGGTGCCATAATCCACTCCCTTAATAATTTGAAATCATATGAATAAATTTTAATGATACAATGTAACAATAATCTTATTTTTTGAATAAATTAAAAGAATCTTTTTGTTGAAATGATAAAAAAAATAATGGTAAATTAAAGTCAAAAATGAAACTAAATCAGAATGAGAATGATTGTCAAATCTATATTCAATTTATTCATTTATTTCCAATCATTTTCATGAGCTCAAATGACACAATATCTTGGTCAGAAAAAAGGATTATTTTGTCAAAATGATAAATCAAAATTTAATTACCCAAAAAGAGGGCTAAACTTAAATACTCATAATTGTGAGTTAATTTTAATAAAATATTCAAAATAAAATTGAATAAAAATTAATGATAATATTTGTTTCTATTTATAATATAGATCCAAATAAAATATTTAAAAATGTTTAAATTTTCTTAAAAAAGGAAAAACATTATTTATACTGATTTAGCTGTAAGCAAATCGTATTTTTATTTTTATAAAATGTTTTATTTTTATTTGAAATTATTTTTAATCTAATTTCATGCTGTTAAATTTTAATGATGTCATTAATGATTATGACATAATAAGAACAGCGATTCAAAATGATTCTTTCAAAAACAAGAATCTTTGTTGTTTTCACAAGATTGAAATCATTTTTAATTTTCTTTTTAAATAAACAAAACGATTCATTATTTTAATACTCATCTTTATATTTCATCTT
Source organism: Uromyces viciae-fabae (assembly GCA_000785685.1). Lineage (NCBI taxonomy): Eukaryota > Fungi > Basidiomycota > Pucciniomycetes > Pucciniales > Pucciniaceae > Uromyces > Uromyces viciae-fabae. The sequence continues at coordinate 594 of JNCO01006265.1, read as the reverse complement.
AAAAAGACAAAAGAAATTATTACTTTATTATTTTTATTAATTATATTATTATCAAAATTGATTTTATTACTCATATTATAATTACTTTCCGAATCATTTATAAATCTTTTATTTTATTTTTCGTATTATTATTATTAACTTTAAAATATAAAATAATTGTTTTGGCATTGTAATCTTTGCCTTCAGGTATAAATTATTTTCTCTTTTAATTTTCTATTCTTAATATTTTTATTATTGTTTTTTTGTTTATTGATTTAAATAATTTTACCTTCAGTAATTTATAAATCTTTTATATTTTATCCCCACTCATAAGCTGGTTTTGGTTTTTTTTTTGACAAATTCACTTTGAAAAAGGAAAAACTAGTTTTGATATTGAAATGGGTGTCTCTGGTGTGTATCTACATGCAAAAGTTGCAATCCCACCTGATTAGGAACAACCCTTTACACAAAAAATACTCAATGCCCAAGTGTAAGAGATAATTGATTTAAATTTTTAAGTTTATTACTAAAAGAAAGGAGTAGCACTGAAGTATAAAAGAAGTCAACAACAATATTTTTAAAAGTGAAAATGAGGAGTAAGAATTTAACCAACAG
>KN362486.1:1121-13207 GCA_000785685.1 Uromyces viciae-fabae | reverse complement strand
CCTGAGGCGATTAACTTTGCAGATACTCTCCGCCTTCGCCAAAGCTTTTGATCAGCTCGCACGATGCTTTTCCCTGCTCCGCATGCCCCTCCACCTTTGCCACCACTACCTAACACAAATATAAATTCCACAACGTTATAGTAAATCACCTGGAAGAAAACATTGGATAGCTCTTCAACACTTAGTTCAATATCTTAAAACTACAAGAAATTTCAAATTACCTTTTGAACCTAACTCTACGGGCATAGACCTTTGGGTAGATGCTGGCTGGGGGGGAGAGTTTCAACGATCAACTTCTGGTTACATATCAAAATATGACAACTGCCCAATATCATGTTCATCAAGAAGACAGAAAACTGTAGAATAATCAACATGTACTGCTGAGTATTTAGCTTTAGGTGAAGCAGTTGAATTTCATTTATCAATGGTGGGAATACTAGAATCAAAAGTAGAAGGGTCTGGAAAAAGAATACTATGTGATAATAAAGCAGCGGTGTTGGTAGCAAATGAAAATGGATCAAGAGGAAAAATGCGTCAAATTATGAGGAATTTCTTTTTTGTTAATGATGTGATTCGTGAAAAAAAATTCAAGTTGTCTTGGGTAAAAAATGATAATCAATTAGCGGATATATTTACAAAAAGACTGTAGCCTAATCTTCATTCAATCTCACTCAAAAAACTATTTTCGTATCATGGGAAAAGTTTGAAGGAGGGTGTTGGGGGTTAGGCAAACCTTTGCCAGCTAAGAGGAGGATTTCACGTGTATTTCATTGTCATGTCACATGTTGTAGATAGTTCTTTTGTCCGTTGCAATCAATATTGATCCCTAATGGGAGTTTCGCCCCTTTTGTCTTTCCTATCAACAATTCGAACCAGTTGTGTAAAGAAGGTTCTACAATTAGCAAAGAATTGTATGGCACTAAAACGGGATAGATGTTGGTGGAAACGTTTTGTGTTGACCTTGAAATCTAATAGTTTTACTGTTAGTTTTTACAACAACTCATTCTATCATTTAACCCGGGAAAATGATTGTTGCCTTATTTGGATACGTGTTGATGATGGAGTAGTAGCTGCATCTTCAAATCGTATTATGAAAACTGTGAAAGAAATGATACATGAGAAGTTTAAGGTAAAATGGAAAGATTCTCTTGACTCCATTTTCAGAATAAATATTGAACAAAGCTCAAACAATTATTTTCAACTAAGTCAACCTTTCTCAACCAAAAAAATCATCAGTACTTTTGCGAAAGACATCCATGTTATGAAAACTCAACCATTATGTGAAGTTAACACTGTAAGATTATAGCTGGCTGACCTTTATTGCAGCAATTTTATCACAACTTAATAGAAATAAAAACTTTAAAAGAACAAAATGTTTTTGGTATTTAGAGATTTTTAGATAGATAACATTGATAAAAAAAAAGAAAAATTAAAGAAAGTAATTTACCAGAGATGAGATGTTTATCTTGGGTACAAGCAAAAAGAAATAAAAGTAGCTCAAAACAGAAATTTCACAACAGAACAGCCTAGATTGGAATGAATTTTTATTATTTGATTAGCTAGGTTTTTAGTTTATTTGAATAAGAAAATAAAAAGAAACAGATAAGAAAGAAAAAAACGGAAACAATTTTTTATTTTTTATTTTTTGTTTTTTATGAAATGTATCTTGATTGAGAGGGGATGATTTCATTGAGTTTTTTTTTTTACCCAACTTTTTGGGATGTGCTCATACGCGCAATACATTGACCAGTTGGGGTGTTCAGGTGGTAAGAGGGTAATCGAACTAACCCACGGTTCTTGAAGGATGAGAAAGGAAAACTGAGACGAAGCGTTAAGTACACTTTGAGTGACGCTTTTAGAAACATGTCAGTTGAGCTGAAAACAAGAAAAAGGGGGATTCGAGAAATGAGAAAAGGAATCCGAATCAGAAAGAGAGTCAAATGGGACATTAACAGAAGGAGAAGAAGAAAATAGAATATTGTTATATGTTAAGTTTTTTGGTTGTATCTATCATGAAGATGATATCGGTTTACGTTGGAGCCATCCTTTCTTATACGGACAAGAAAGGCTAAACGGTGTATGATCAACATCCGAAATGCCGTTGAGGAGTGAAAACACTCCAAAACTAGAACTCTCAATCTCACTCCCACTGGGTCTGAATTTATTTCTCATTTTCTTATTTTTAAATTTATTGATTATCTTTTTTATCTTAATTATTTTATTTCAACATCAACACAAAGCCCAAAACCTCAAAAATCGCTTCTCAAAGAATCATCAGGAAGGACCTGGTACTTATAATCTGATTCAACACTATCTGATTGTTTTCTCAATAACTAATCAAACTTCTATTAAAAAAACAGAATCACTTCTCAATTTTTGTCTCTTGTCACAATTCGAGACAAGTTTAACATATCAACTTCAGTAAGAACAAAAATTTAAAGTTATCATGATTAAAATTATAACCCTAATTTGTTTCTTTTCTAGTTCTAATTTTTCATCTTAAAAGATTCCTCTCATGCTCTCAAAGAAATATTTAATACAAAAGAAACAAAGACTTGCCTGTTGGTATACTTTTATTTAAACTCATTTCAAGCATTATTTTTGTTTAGTATTTAAAAGTTGTTTAACCTTTTCTTTTTAATTTGAAATGAAGTCTGGTCCTAGGACAAACAACCAATAAATCATCCAAACTCACCACCCAATGACAACTTGGGTGGATTCAAGCTGGGGAGGCGATCTTGCCAGATCCACAAACGACACCACCACAATGCTCTTTAATTTCCCAATCCTGTGGGCTAGCAAAAGGCAAACATGTGTTGCGGTCTTGACTTGTCATGCAGAGCTTATGGCACTGAGTGACTTGTCATGCAGAGCTTATGGCACTGAGTTGGACTGCATGCTCAACAGTCTGGATGAAATTTTTTTTTAAAGACATGACAGGTCAAACTCTGACTCCCATCCTATGTTTTGAAAACAAAACTGCAGTTAAGACAGCTAAAGATAACACTGCAAAAAAGCAAACAAGACACATGGACAGGGAATCCTCAAGAAACTTAACAAAAATCATATCAACATTGAATGGATACCAACAAAGTCTCAGATTGCCAACATCTTCACCAAAACGCTTTCCGGACAGCTATTTGAGAGGTTTTCAGCCAGCCTGCAAATATCATAACACTGATTATGATACACTATGGCAAGTACTGGGGGGTATTATGCGCTGGGGCATCTATCATACACCCCCCACCAATGTCTGTCTCAGTCATCTTAATTTTTTTTAAGCAAAATAACAACCTATTTCTTTGTTTCTCTCACGTGACAGTTTTTTATTGCGTACATCTTAATTTTTTTTAAGCAAAATAACAACCTATTTCTTTGTTTCTCTCACGTGACAGTTTTTTATTGCGTATTTTTTATGCTCAATTTTGGAAGATCAAACCTCTGATTGATTTTATCCTGGATTTCTATTTTTTTTCCTTTTATTTTTTCGTTTTTTTTCTCTTTCTTCTATTTTGTTCATCAATGTTTTTCTGATTCTATTTGAGTTTTTGTGGGGGCAGCTTTTATGGTGGATATTGAATATGCATTATGCACATATACCCAAATATAAAACTGGGATGAAATAAAACCCCGGATTCCTCATCCAATCTTGAGGAATCTAAGCATAAACTTACTTGACTATTATTTTTTTGCTATAATCCCAGGTAAGCAAAAGATATTTATATATTTCACTTTATTATTAAAATATTATTTCTTTCATTTCTATTTTCTTTATATTTTTTATTATATTTTCTTTTCTTTATTTCTTCTTTATTTCTTATAATTATCAGTCCTTAAATTTTTTTTTTCATAATCCAATCTTGCAGAGGAATCTAAACATAAACTTACTCAAATATTATTTTGTTTCTGTCATCCCAGCATGCTTTTATTACCTAAAGAACTATATATAGGTACTTGGCCCAGGTATAAAGTTTGGATGGACTGTAAGCTCACAGCGCAGCATGGGAATCCCTAAACTTTGGTATGTATTTCATCAAGAGAGTAAAATAAATATTGAATTACCTATTGTCTTTACCAAAAATTTTGGACGGAGAAATACCATCCAAGATTCATGTATGCACTTAACATGCATGGCCTGGCGGGGGTTTCTGACTCAATCTGACTTTGAGAGAAACTTGTGACAGCTTGTGACACATATCACACACTAAGAGTTTCTCGTATTTGATATCCCACACTATCCCTACTCAACCGGAATCCTTCCGGCTACTCACTCCAGTATGTTCTTTCTAAATCCCTTCCAGTTTACTTCCCACCCTTTTATCCTGCCTTTCAACTTTTTTTTGGTTTTTTTTTTTGAATTTATTATCTCCTAATGGAAAGAAATTTATCCATCATTGTGTTCCAAAGATATGAAGCATCAACCAAAATTTCTAAGGTCCAAATTTTGCTGAACAATCACTCTTGACAGTTCATCCGTGAATCCCTTGGCTTCACAGTTTCCAGGCAGTCATTCAACTGATGGAAAAATATTTTCCATGAAACCCAGCAAGTTGTTTGTGATCCTGAATGTTATGAAATCCAAGGTTTTAACAGCTTGTTGTAAGCTGAGGATTGAGAATTCATGGTTGAACTTGTTGGCAACAAGCCAACCCTATTTCTTGATGAGATACATGAGCGCTTGTACGACCATGGTGAAACTTTACTTGGTATCAATACCATCCATTAAACTCTGGTGAAGAAACTCAGTATTACTTTAAAGAAACCTGACAGGGTGAACATCTGCAAGCACTTGGTGGCCAAATTTTGATACATTGTGAGAATGGCAAATGTACCCGCTGAATTTCTTATTTTCACCAGTGAGTGAACATTTTTCTTCTGACTCATGAATCTTGCATTGGCTGATCATCTTTGTATACAGATGAGTCAGTGTTTTGCTCTTGTGATTTACTCCAATCATTTTCCAGGTCACCTTGTGGAAAACCGGAGGCAAGATACAAACATGATTCCAATCCTCCTTGATTCAGCTTAATATCTGGTATCAGCTACAGCAGGGTTCTTGCAATCAGTGTGGCAGAGCACACCTTCAAAGCTTGTGAATTTGAGCACTTCTTGAAGTGGAAACTGGTGTTTCTTTTTTTTTCTGATTTCCTTTCTTGTTCTAAACCAGACTGAAAATGTTTTTTTATATATTACCCGTATGAACCGCTAACCAGCTCCCAATTTGATTTTGGTAATGGAAAACGGGGCCATTAATCAAAGGCCAAGAGTAGGAAGACTCTGCTGTGCCGCAGGGGTCAAATTAATCTACCTCCCACCCTACTTCCTGGATTTAAATCCCATTCCCACCCTCTGCTTCTCACAGGTTAATAGTTATCTCCGCTGTACCCAAGCCTTAGAAAATTCCAATGATCCAACTTGGTTAATTTTTCAAATCACTCATAAGTTGTTGAGTGCGAAATTGTGCTGCCCCCCCCCCCATTGATGAGCAAGCAACAGCAGATGTCTCTGAATAGCTTATCTCTTCAAGACATTTTTAGTTATCTCAATGAACTGTTTTTCTCCTTCCTTTCTGCCTGGCTCAAAATCTTGTTTTTTTTTTTTTTTTGCATCATTCCTGCGCGGCTGAGAGTGAAAGATTCCTTGGGAATAGTTGATACCATACAATCAAAGAATATTTTTTTTTTCTCTTCATCATTCTTGTATAATTAACCATGCAAAACACAAGAGAATAATCTTGTTCATGAAAAACAGCACAGAACACTGTTATCTTTTTTAAATGTTTTCTTCAATGAATAATGAACATTCTGATTCTATCTATTATATATTTCTTGAGTGAGAAAGATTGAGTCATTTTATAAGTAAGAAAGATAATCAAGCTATGAAATGAATATTCTATTTCTGTCTTTCTTTTTTTTCAGCTCGTCAAGGATTTTTAGCACAACCTACAAACACAAATAGTGAAACTATTTGTTTGATTTATAACTTGGAAGCTCAATTGCTTGTTTTTCATTGATAATAACAAGTCAAGAAATCATATTTGGTAGTACAAACAAGTCAGAGGCAAGAAAGCAGAGAGAACACGTAAGAGAAACCAGCTAGCTAATAATTGATTAAGATATATCCTATTCAGTTGGAATTGATAATTGATTGAGTGAAAGATATCATATTCAGTAGAAATCAGTAACCATTTATTTATCAGTAACAACATCAATGGAAGTAGTAACAAGATCAATATCAGGGATAAGATAAATTTTAGAAAATAATATTTGTGATAAGATAAATTTTAGAAAAGACCAAGTTTGATGTAAGAGAAGACAGCAGATCATCATAAAGATATCAAGAAATCATATGAAAAAAAAAAAAAATCATGTGAAACTTGCTGAGTTTCATCTTGATCAACTGGTGAGAAAATTTGATAATCAATAGCAGGCATTACCATAGGCGAGGATCATGAGTCAATTTCCAATTGGGCGAGATGGATCTTGTATTTGGAGAAATTGCTGTGAAGCTTGGTTATGACACCAAAATTGAACCCAAGGTCTTTCAAATCATCAGATGAGAGAGCCTTGAACATTTGATAATTGTTGATGTTGCTATTGAGTAGAGTGTTGAGGATGCCTTGTTTCCTTGTTGCTTGAGCGGCGCAATGCTGACAAAGTTGAGATCGTTGATTAAGGAGTCAGGATTTCCACCATTTTAAATGGGAGATGATGGAGAGGAGTGGTGTCGGTGGACTGTTTTATTGGTTAAAAGGCATCTTTGTGAGCTCCAAAAGGGTATTCTCAGATTTGGAAGGTTGACCACAAGTACCAGCAAGGTCTTGCCTTTTTTTATCTTGGATCGAGTGAGATATTTTATCGAGTTTGGAGGTGAGATGAAACTCACACCTGCGGTCTACGTGCACTGAAATGGGATGATAATATTAGCAAATGGGCAACAAAGACAAAAACAGATTCAAAATAACCAAGGCCTTGGCCCATGTGTCAAAATTGCCAGTCGTGAGGAGAATGAATCAATTGACATTGGTTGGATCCAGATAAACCAGATGAATGCAATCATAATCTGCATTCATTCCATACTTTGCATAGATTTGGTCCACGTAGACATCAAAATAATCAAATTCGACATTGCTTGATTCATCCTAAGAGTGAAAAAAAATGAAACAACTATTAATAGATATTTATGAGGAAAATGAACATTTGAATTACTCACACCATTGGTATCCTCCCCTGATAAGCCCATTGCCCTAACAGACTTGTGATGGGAGGGGCCAGTCTGGCAAGCATCAATATGTTTCATCATTTTAGAAATTAATTCTTCCTTGCATTCCCAGGACAGTTTTTTACACAGATTTTCCATTCTGATGGACACACCACCCTTTGAATGTTTGGAGGAGTTGATTTATTTGATCCATTGACTAAACAAAATGTTGTCAAAAATTTGGAAAGGTGATTGTTTGGGATATTTTTTGCTCTTGAGGATGTAAACATTCCAGGTGATAGTGTGGTGTGAGCTATTGGTGCTGTTGGAGATCATGTGGCCTAGATAGTTGTAGTACTTCTTGCACTCAGCGGCAACAATTTGTTGGAAACCAGTCCAACTCACACTCTCGGATATTTCAAAAGTGACCAAGAGTTTGGAAAGCGGTTGAAGGCGACTCAGTTAGTTGTATTGTGTTTGGTTTTCTCACTGCAGTAGATTGTAACACCATGGGAAAAACGGGCTCACTGGCTGACCAGTGACACCAAAAGTACAAAGGGCCCCTTTGTTCTTTTGGTGTCACTGGACAGCCGGAGAGCCCAGTTTTCCCATGGTGTAAAAGAGATTCCACACTGAAACAGATTTGGCTGTAGTCCTAGTACCCTAAAGCCATCAGCATTGGACACCATTGCTTTCTTGGGATTTCCATAGAGCGGTCCTGGGAGGTTGTCCGTTGGCATGTTGATGAATTTTGATAAAATTACTGATAAACTAAAAACCAGACTGAAAAAGGAATGAAGAAACAAGAAAGATTAAGAAAGACAAATAGGAAAAATTAAGAAGAGATTATGAAGAACAAACCACAGATAAGATATCTTTTTAATAAAAATGGACTTGAAATTAATTGAGTAAGGATGTGAAGAAGACTGATAAGAATGAAAATAACAACAAGAAAGGAATGATGAATTAAAAATTAGAGTTAGTTCTTTTGACTTCAAACAAAGAAAAAAAGAGAGAGAATAAAAGAATGAAACAAACAGCAAGTGTATTAACACTATACTAAATAACTTGAAGTTAAATCCTTCTTGATTGATTTTAAACAGTGAGATACTAGTAATATCTTGAAGTGAAAAAACTTGAAGTTAGACAACGTTAAAATTAATAATAGTAACCCAATTGATGCAAGTACTTTACTAGTTTTATTCCCCTGAGATTGAAGTTGAAGAAATTCTTGATATTTCTGAAGTGTAACTTGAGAAGTTTAAAGAGTTGAATGGAGCAAGTGATTACACCTCTAAGGAACAAGTCCGTAATCAGAGTTGGAAAATAATGGGAGAAAAGAAGCCCCCTGTCTGGCAATCTTAGACCACAAAAATCTCAACACATGTATGGAGGCAACAAGCTATCAATTTGGTTTTTGAAGGGAGCCATAATTGCCAAATAATTTTGTTTGGGGATGAAAGCCGGTACTTTTTTGTTTCTTTTGGGGATGAATAGAGCTAAAACGGTCAAGCAAATGAGAATGATGGTGGTCAAAATACGACATCAAGGGGCCTTCAAATAGGGAAGTAAATCAGAAAAGTATAATTTTTCAAACTCACAATCTTGTACAAGATTCATATTGCAGTAAACTAGAGCAGATTGGGTGAATAAGTATTGCTTTAGTCACAAAAACAGAAAAGTAACAAGAAACTTACCTAGAGATAATTGTGTGAATAAGTGAGGAAAAAGCTATTCACACAACCCGCTCTAGATAAAGAGAAAAAATGGTGAGATTGGGATTGACATGAGAGGAAAGAACTGCTATTGATGGGATGGGATGGGTGAAATGATTGAACCGTGGATTGAGGATTGGGGTGTGGATCCAGGAGCATTGGTATGGGAGGATCAGGCATTCGGGGGATGGGGAGTAATTGATGGATGGGTTCAAAATCTATTCTGGTTTGGTTGACACTGCCAGCATGATTGTATCAGATTCCTACAACTGGTGTGACGTCAGTTGGAAAAATCTGATATTATATCAGACAAAACTTGCATGGTATCTACCTTAAATGGCATTAGATCTACCTAACATGATATTAAATCTAAAAAAACAGACATTTCATCTACTCAACCTATTTAATATCAACATCTGTGATTTTATATCACATTTTTATGTCTGATGCAACTGTTTGGCCCATGGACATAATTTCTGATAGAAAAATCTGATATAAAGTCAGTTATGTTGATATTAAATAGGTTGAGTTGATACAATTTCCTCTATGATAGATATAACATCATTTTTGGTAGATTTAATATCAGCTCTAGTAGATACAATACTGGTATTTCCTGATATAATATCACATTTTTTTGTCTGATTTGATGTCAGATTTGGGAATCTGATACAATCATCCTTGCAGTGTGCAGATCAGTGGGAGACTAAAAGAATCTGTGACATGTTGATGTCCCACAAAAAATGTTTTTATGTCACGTAATATGTGGGCAAAACCTAAAAAAAGTTGCAGAAAAAAATATGTGTTTTGTAAACGACTCAACCCCTGTGAGGTCCAAGATTTTTGTTCAAGACAATAGTTATAAAGTTTGGATGAACTGTAAGCTCACCGCGCCGCACAGGAATCTCTAAACTTTGGTGAAGAAAAAGGGAATCTTGTGTTCTTGTGGCTTGGCTTTTTATAACTAGGTCTCTCAACTGTGAAATGTAAGTTACATGTCTACAACACTACCAAAACCCTAACCCTATGCACAATCCTTCTCACACATCTCTGTTCTGTCAACTTGGGGACAGAAAATTTCATTTCAATCTCTTATTTTCTATTTTCTTATCATCTCTATGACTAGGGATCTGCTCTCATTTAAAATATTTGCTCTTCTTTCTCACTCTTTTATCTCTTTTTGTTGAAATTGGGAACTCAAATTTAAGAAAATAAAAAATTATTAAAAGATAAATTTTTTTAAGAATGTGTGACTAGAACTCAAGGGAGAATTTTCTAGGAAAGGCTCAAGGAGTAAAGATGAAAAACCAATGAAGATTTTTATTTCATGTCCAAACTATGGACTATTTATAAAAAAAAAGAAAATATGGTTGTTAAACCTAACAACTAGAGAGCCCCCCAGTCAAGATCCAGAGGGGGCCTAATGAAATAATAATAAATAAAATAAAAAGAGAATCAAGAGATAATTAGCAGACAATGTACTATCAGACTGACACACATGCAGATAAGACTGGACAAGAGATAAGCAATTAAAAACAGATTGCTGGGGGAGTTGATCCCAAAAAATTAATTCTAAACAAACTAAGACTAAAATAAAAGAAAAGAAATACTTAGAGATGAGAAAAGCTACTCAGTGATTTAAAAGACAGGGTTCAGAGACTACAAGCTTATTCAAAAGGAAGCATGATCAAACTACTTGTATTCTATGACTTAGATTTATTCTTTAATGTTTTTCTTAAAAATAACCTAGAACTTAACAATAAAAATAAAATAAATGAGAAATTCTTTAATGTTTTTCTTAAAAATAACCTAGAACTTAACAATAAAAATAAAATAAATGAGAAATAAAAAATATTTTAATTCATAGCATATTTTTATTTAAAAAAAAAAAGGCATAAAAAAATGAGGAGTTGAATGATGAAATTCCAACACTTTTACTTAGTAAAACCTCTGTTCTTTATATTATTACAATCAGTTACAATGTTTTTTTGGCTAAATGTTTTGCTAGGTTGTAAGAGGACGCGCTTGCGGGAACTCCTTGTTATCATGAATGTTGAACTTAGTGTTATTTCATTTTTTTACATTTATTAAAATCATTTGAACAACTGGGGTGTGAATACTTCAAATTAAGTTATTTCTCATCTCATCTTCAAGTTCTACCGATATTGCTGTGCCCAGTGGCAACGGTGGGTCGCTACGCTACGTTACACTTTTTGACTGAAAATATTTATCGTAGCGGTCATTTTTCTTAGCTAGATGTGTGTAGCGTTAGCTTAATTATTACTTGCAATACGCTACCATGTAGCGTAATGGTTTTTTTTCCCATTAAGTGCCCGTAGTGGACCTTTCCATTGTGGCCTTTTGGGGCATGGCACGAATAGCGGAACTAACTTATCCCTACAAGGAGGGCGCTCTCCCAATAAAGGTAGGGGTTAGGGTAGCGAATGTTACCAGTAGACCGGGGATAACCACGCTAGCGCTAAACAAGGCTAAAACAGCTGGCCCGGGAGTGGTCCAGTTCATTCATCTTCAAGTTCTACCGATATTGCTGTGCCCAGTGGCAACGGTGGGTCGCTACGCTACGTTACACTTTTTGACTGAAAATATTTATCGTAGCGGTCATTTTTCTTAGCTAGATGTGTGTAGCGTTAGCTTAATTATTACTTGCAATACGCTACCATGTAGCGTAATGGTTTTTTTTTTCCCATTAAGTGCCCGTAGCGTTAGCTGCCAAATTTTCCCAGTTACTCTAGCTTGTAGCGTAACTTAGATGCAACTAACAGAAATTTTTCTGCCAGGTAGCGTAGTTAGTCTTCAGCTACGCTACCATTACAGTTACCCTACAGCTAAGCTACCATTACACCTACGCAACAGCTACGCTACAATTACATTACAGCTACGCTACAATTACGTTACAGCTACGCTACAATTACATTACAGCTCCGCTACACTTGCATTACAGCTATTCTACACTTACATGACACAGGTGTGGCTGCACTGAAGGTATGGCTATGTCACAGGCTATAACAGTTGCAGTTTGAAAAAACTCTGGGGTGAAAGATCCTGCAACTCACCAGTGAATTGAACTCAGGACCTGAGGATTTCCCTGAGGCTCCATGAAGTCGCTCATTGACCACTGAACGAGCACATTTTGTAAGCTCACAGTTGTCAATG
>JNCO01006253.1:0-13207 GCA_000785685.1 Uromyces viciae-fabae | reverse complement strand
GATAGACTATCGTAGATTTAGCGCCCCCCTTTGTTTAAATGTAGCTCTGGGCTCCAAGTTTGTGCAGATGGTATCTGTTTGCATTTGATCTTTTTTCCTCTTCAATCAAAGCAAAAAAACTTGAAGAAAAAATAATATAATATTTTTTTTTAATTCTAATAAATTTTGAATAAAAACAATAAAATGAGGCTGAATCTTGCCAATATCCAAATTCTGATTAAGTTTTTTCTGTTGGCCACACCAGCAGCATATGAGCCAGTCTGAAAAATGAATATACTATTCAATATTTTTGTTCTAAAAACATGCCTTCTTCTGTTCTCCATTGATTCTATTTCATTCCTTCATAAGAATCTTAATAAGTGGAATTAACACCCCCAAAGTCTGTGTTGTTAGAAAACCTATTTTTCATTCTTTTTCATTCAAATAGATAGTGGTAGATAGTCAATGTTTGTCTTGTAGTTTTTCATGTGTTATTCTTCTCTTTTAGATGATTCTTTTCATCATGTTTCTCATAATATTTGAGCTCCCCTCTAGATCATACTTGGGGCTCTCTAGTAGTTACTCAGATTAATTTTAGGCCTTGGCAGATTTCTAAGGGTTTCCATTATTTTTCTTCTAATTCAACTTGATTTCAAAGAAGCTAATTCCTTCAGTATTCCTTAAATAATTAATTTCCATGAGATCATGTAGACCTGTTATTTGTCTTATATAATGAATGATTAAATCAAAGAAATCAAACACATCATTACTCAAGACAACCTGAAAAAAATATTTGCATTTTCTTGTCTAGGTTTTTAAAAAAAATCACTCACAATTCAATTTTTGAGGATTTGAAATCTGGATGGCTTTGGAAAGGTGAAAGGTCTTCAGCTCTTGAAATAGCAAATAAATTCATCCCTGCAGGAAAGAGGCCAACAAACTTGCTATCTGTTTAAATTTTAAATTTGCAGGTCTTGGAGCGCACATGGCAGAAGTTTGGAAAACTTTGAAGTGAAGTGATGTGACTCAGTGGTTTGGGTGAAGCTTTCTGAGACCTTTTGGAGCCACAGATCATTGCTCATGAACTCTTAAAATGAAACAAAAAGTGCTTCAGTACAATCAATGCACTCAATTCTGGATCAAAGTTTTACATAGATCATTTAGTGTGCTCAATCAACACTGGACCAGCTACGCTACCTTTAGCGTACCTTACTAAGCTACACTACAAAAGCGCTACTGTTAGCGGGCTATTTTGGCCCGCTAACGCTACAAAAAAAAAAATGAAAAGTGGTGGTAGCGTAGCGTTAGTGGTTGCTCCATGACAGCCTCTAACACTACCCATCTCGTGGAATTTGGGTGCCGTAGCAGCCAGCTACGCTAAATATGAGCATAGCTGCCAGCTACGCTACACTACCGGGTTTATGGAGGAGCCGCTATGCTAACAGCTAGCCTAGTGGTATTTTTATTGGGATACGCTACCAGTGAGCGTAGCGGCCCTCTTTTTGGAGCTAATGCTACAAAAGGAGCGCCACAGGGGTTTTCTGCTACGCTACAGCTACCTTGTAGCAGCGGAAAAACCCCGCTAACACTACATCAATGTGGCCAAACAAAATTGCTGCTACACGCTCAAATAGTGCAGCATAGCGTAGCGGCCCACCGTTGGCTCAATGCTGGAACCAAGGGCCCACCGTTGGCTCAATGCTGGAACCAAGGTTTACATAGTCATTTGTTCTAAGTTTCACATATTTTTTCAAAGTATGTAATTCTTTGGGAAGTATTTGAAGGGGAGGTGGCATATTCCAAGCACTTGATTCTGATGGGCCATTATAGTCTCATACAGTTTCTGGTTGAATGAGAGTAATCTGTTTGAATAAGAGCAAGCCTCTCCTTTGCGTGCTTTGAGATTTCTCCTTTGTGTGCTTTGAGATTGGAACTGATTTGCCATTCAATTACATCAGGCCCACCAAATCAAGGGGTTCCTAGACAGCTACCAAGCTAATTATTCTGAGAATTCTTCATCAGTAGTACATACTCTCCATTCAAATTAAGCAACTGCCACTAAAGAAGCCACATAAGATATCTTAGATATCTTCATGGGCCAGTTTTCAAAGGGGGGGGCTGATGGGGACATGGCTCTAAATGATTCACCTTTGGTCAAAGTATATCATCTTCAGAGTCTCACAATCGGAAAATATCAAGGTAATGCAGCAACTATTTATCATTTACTTTATAAATTATCTTATCAACAATTATTTTAATTAATCACTTATAAATTTATTATGATTTTTATTGTTATTATCTGCTGGTTCTACCTTCAGGTAATTATCTTTTCTTTTATCTTTCATTTTTATTATTATTATTAAATAAAAGTATTGGTATTTATTATTAAAACTAAAGCAATTATATTCTTCAGTTGTGACTTTTCTTTTAAAAATACCAGAGATGTCTCTTTCTTTTTCCATTTTCTCTTTCCTCCTTGTCTATCAAGTATTGAACTATATTTCTCACATGATTCCCCAGCTTCAATTGCTTACATCTGGCAAAATAACAAATTGATCAAAGCAATTTGTCAATTTTCAGTGAGATTTTCACTATAATACTTTAGTTAATAAATTGCACTTGAGCTTCATATATCATTTGTTTATTTTTTTCTTTTCTTTTTATGATTATAAAGAAATTGGGTTCATTTTGATTATTAATCAAGAGTCTTCTCTTATTTTAACTATTTCAATTTGGTTCATTTTGATTATTGATTAAGAGTCTTCTCTTATTATAACTATTTTTTTTATCAATTGAAAGTCTTATCTTCTTATCATCATATAAAAGGATATTTATATTTTTCTGATGTTGCAATTAAGTGAAAGTCTTTATATATAATCATTTGATTATTGTTTTTTGAATTATCTTCCTATCATTATATTAATCTTAATGAACTCACAACCATCTACATTTGGTCTTTGAGAGATAATGCAAAAAACTTAAAAATTAATTGGTCACTTTTGATTATCATTTATCATTCAAAAAAATGACCCATGTTGTAATGAAGCCAAGTGCATTTCATGTCAAAACAAGATAAGGATTGGCAAATGTAAAATTTCTTTCAAAAAAAGGAAGCACAAAACAAACCAAGCAACAATAAAAAATAAATAAGAAAATAATTTACCTGCCATCAGGAAAATCACAGCAAAACAGAAGAGAGTGAGCAATATGTTCTTGGACAATAAGAATTGGCCAAAAAAAAAAAAAACTTACATACACAAATTTTTGAGTGAATTGAGCCAGAACCAAAAAGACAGAGCCAGCATGTAGTTAACAACTGTTTAGTAGGAGTTGATTGGAAACATTTTCAGTGTAAAGAAGAGATTTGAAAAGAAGAATTGGATAAAAAAAAAACCAATGTATGTATTTTTTGAGTGAATTGAACCAGGGTCAAAAATAACAAAACCAGTGGGTAGTTGGACCTGTTTATTTGCAGCAGGTAAGGAAAATGTTTAGTTTAAGGAAGAGTTTTTATGATAGTCAGAATTGAAAATGAACATAACAAACAAATATACATCATTTTATGAGTGAATTGAGCCGGAACCAAAACAAAAAAAACTGGCATGTAGTTGGACCTGTTTACTTCAAGAGAATTTAAAGAATTTTTAGTGTAAGGAGGAGGTTTGACAATGAGAAGTACTGAAAAAAAAAAAACATACCTTATTTCATATGTGATATGTGTCAGAAACAAGAAGAAAAAAACCAACGGGTAGTTGGACCTGGTTATCTAGAGCAGGGAGGAATCATTCTCAGTGTGATTGTTACTGCGGAATAAAAGAAAAGAAAAAAAATACCAGCATAATTATTGGTTGAAAGCTAGTGGGGAACAAAAAACAAATTCACCCGGATTGGGAGGATGTTGGGGTTTGAAGTGATGAGGAGACAGTATTGCTGGATGTATTGCAGACCACGGCAGTTTTTGTGTGGAATTCTTTGATGGAATGTCAGGGAAATTGGGAATTTCAAGTTTTGAGGGCCGGACAACCTTTTTGGTTTAGGATGTAAATAGGAATAAATGATGAATCATTTTAATCATTGGTGTGGAAGCCATGTTTCACCTAGAATCCTGTATGATGGATTAAATATTCATGTGCCTTCAAATATTCTCCCCTTTTTTCCAACTGTAGAAAATTTAATTGGCAATAATTTTGACATGAAACACACAAAGTACTACATGTAAGGGTCTATGTGAGATTGTGCCAAGAAGTACTGAGACCCATAGAATTCAGGGATGAACCTGAAACCCATTTGAAGAAACTGTAAGAGGTTACACCTGAGATGCACCAGCTCTGTGGGGCTGAAACATCCATTTTGTATCTTCAGCCCTACATTTTGAAAGCAGATTAGTGTTTCACCTAAACAATATTCTTCTATTTAAGGATTTGCTTTGTTGATTGGATTTAGTTCAGAAAAATTGAACCCATTGCCAATGTGATGTGATCAACCAGGCTCAAATTCAAATTTTCAGCCATGGGAAAATTATTGCACTTTTTTTTAAAAAAAAATTGAAATTCAAGGCTGTTAAATGTTGCTCTTGCAACATGTTAATCATTATAAATTTATTATAAATTTGAATGAACAAAAACATGTTTGTGATATATGTTTGCCAAGAAAAAAGTTTAATATAAGTTGAATAAATAAATAATGATCAAAAAAAAAATGAGTGCTGATGACTGTGAATTGAGAGATAACCAAAAAAACCAAAAGGAATGAATGTAACTCATTATAAATTTATTATAAATTTGAATGAACAAAAACATGTTTGTGATATATGTTTGCCAAGAAAAAAGTTTAATGTAAGTTGAATAAATAAATAATGATCAAAAAAAAAAATGAGTGCTGATGACTGTGAATTGAGAGATAACCAAAAAAACCAAAAGGAATGAATGTAACAAAAAAATTAGGTCAAAACTTCAGCTCTACTATGGTGTTGCCTATGACAGAGTAGCTTTTGATAATCAGCCCACATTGCTTTGGCAATGTCATCACATTTATCTGTTGAGGCACATTTTGATTCTTCCTATTCTATTTCTAAACAGGTTCACAAAAATTAATACACTAAAATATCACTTCTATGTCCCACAACTCTTACTTGACTTCAACTTAAAATATCTCAAATGATAAAAGTTAAAAACAAAATTAATCAATTTCCTTTCCTATACTTCAAAATCAAAACTTTCAAAACATTCAACATGGATTTTCACTTCAATTTATCATCAAAATCTTGCCTGGTATTTATTGATTCAATATTCAATCGCTACTATCCGCAAAAACTGACATCAACTATTCCTTCTCAGTAAAGTCCGTCAAGTAAGATTTCCTC
The DNA here is from genome assembly GCA_000785685.1 of Uromyces viciae-fabae. NCBI lineage: Eukaryota > Fungi > Basidiomycota > Pucciniomycetes > Pucciniales > Pucciniaceae > Uromyces > Uromyces viciae-fabae. The sequence continues at coordinate 7,866 of JNCO01006253.1, read as the reverse complement.
CAAACCAGCTCATCAATACAACTTGATTCTAACAATTCTCAATGTTTTTAGTTCTGTCTTCAATCCTCTAAATTCTTTCCTCATAATATTCTATGCTAAAAATTAGCATAGCAGAATAAAATCTGTGCTCATGCTGAATAAAATTCAAGTGAAATTAACTGCGCTACGCTACAAGGAAATTTTATTAGTTGAAAATTCAGCCAATGCTACATGAATTTTGTCCAAAAATTTCTGCTACACAATCATGTAGCGGCCAAAAAGTGTAGTGTAGCACAGAAAACCAGTGTTAATATAAATATATTTGAAATCATGTGAAATCCCAGTATAAAAATGTCATGGGGCCACTGCCTCTTACATTATTCTGAGTTTAATTAATGATGTGATTTTATTTTTGAGTTAAGCTATTTAATAGCAATAACTATTCTTAATCTATAAAGCTTCAATCTTGAATTTTGTTCTGTAAAGAAATTATTCAAGCACCATATTGCAGTGTTCTGCCTTGAGTGTCTTGTAAACTAGTTGAGTTATAGATGCACTATTGGTGACTGACTTGGGGTCATATTTGGTTCAAAATACATTTCCAAAACAATAATTGAGGAGTTCCTGCTCCTTCTTAGTGAAAATATGAAGTTTTTATTGTGAACATTACACATACCACACCAGGAGCAAAAAGATGTGTATGGCATTCCAAATACCGTACACGGTATCAGGAGAAGTTCTACCTGCAGCCATGTATGGCATTTTGGGGGCATGCCTTCACCAACACTGGGCCAGCTATGCTACCTGTAGCATGTAGTTTAGCGTAGCTTATTAAGCTACACTACTGTTAGTGGGCTATTTTGGCCCGCTAACACTACAAAAAAAAAAAGAAAAGAAAAGTAGCGGTAGTGTAGCGTTAGTGGTTGTTCTATGAAAGCCGCTAACGCTACCCATCTTGCGGAATATGGGTAGCATAGCGGTGTGGCCGCTAAACTAAATATGAGCGTAGCGTCCAGCTACGCTACACTAAATATGAGCGTAGCGTCCAGCTACACTACACTAAATATGAGTGTAGCAGCCAGCTACGCTAAATATGAGCGTAGCGGCCAGCTATGCTACGCTACTGGGCTGCTGCAGGAAGCAACTCGCTCCCTCCAGCAACCCCGGTGGTTGGAGGAAGCAAATTGCTTCCTCCAGCAGCCAGGGTTTCTGAAGGAAGAAAATCTCTTCCTCCAGCAAACTGGCCGCTACAGCGGCTACGCTAAAGGCTAGCGTATAAGCAGTTTTTTTGGGGGGGATACGCTACCAGTGTGGAAAGATAATCTGTTTCCGCACACAAAATCGACTCTCCGCAGGTTCCTGAACTCAATGATTCCGCTTGATAGGACTAGTGAACCAAGATCTAAGAGAAACTTATGCTCAAGACTAAGAACCCCAAACAAGTTGGCCCTTTCTTACTCCCTCACGCTTCAGCAGTTTCTCTCCCTAAGAGTCTTGGTAAACAATTTTCCCTTTTTCCGATAAACCGAATTTCCCGCAAGTGTAATGTTCTGTAATAATCGAATGTAAAAGATGTGTGTTCCAAAATGTAATGTAATATATCGTAATCTATATTAATAATCCTCCCCTATTTACAACTCTCAATCCCTCCCTTCCCATCCCGCACCCTGTTTCCCCGATACCTCCCTATTCCCCTCCGTGTACCCCCCGGTTTCCGTCTCTGCAGCTGTTTGCCCCAATCACCAATCCCGCGTCTGCCTTACTTCCGGAACCCTTACTGCTGACCAACGCCACCCTACTTCTCGCAGCCCACCGGTTTGGATCGTTATCCGCCAAACAATCCTCTCCTTCCCCTGCTGATCCGCAGCCCTTATCACCGATCTACCCCGCAGTACCTTCCTGAGTAACCCACATCCGATTGCCTAATCTGCATCACCGCTCAGCCCCCGCAAACCGTATATTCCACTTTCCCTCCGCGTTTAGTATATCCTGAGGCAACTAACTTTGCAGCTACTTTCCATCTTTGCCAAAGCTATTTGATCAGCTTGCACGATGCTTTCCACTGCTCCGCATACCTCTCCACCTTTGCCACCGCTACACAACACAAATATAAATTCCACACCGGTAAGCGTAGCAGCCCTCTTTTTGGAGCTAACACTAAAAAAGGAGCGCCGCCGGGGTTTGCCGCTACGCTACAGCTACCTTTTAGCGGCTGAAAAACCCCGCTAACGCTACATTGATCTAGCAAAAAAAATATGCCGCTGCGCGTTAGCGTAGCGTACCGGCCCACTGTTGCCTTCACTGTACAAGGTAATAACCCTGCACCAGTGCCATAGCTTTAGTGCAACCTTAATTTAATTTAGAAGGGGTTAGAGCTCAATAGTGGTTCTCCAGAGTGACTTAGGTTGAATTGTCATAGGGAATCAGAATATCAATTTTTTTCTAAGAATTCTTAATAATAATAGGACATTCTCCATCTTTTATTTTGGCTTTCATTTTTGCCGCGTGTTTTTGGATATTAATTTTATCTCACAAACTGAAACTAACTCTCAAGGTTAACTGGTGTTGAAGTGTGCAAAACTTTTGATTATTAAAGAGTGGTTAAAATCTGGAATAGAGCTGAAGAGTCAGCAGCAATTTGATGAAAAAATGAGCCAGCTTTTTTCAGTTTATCAGCAAACGATAACAGACACAAAGCATAATATTACACTGAATGAATTCATAATTGATATGTTTCCACATACATATATAAACAACAAACAAAATTGTCCCCTGGTATTTTTTTTTTTTCCTTTTTTTTTTTTTTGTTTTTTTTTGCTCGAAAATGCGCGTTGCGCTCCGAGTCACTTTTTTCTTTCCTTTTTGAATTTTTTTTTTTTTTTTTTTTTTGCAATTGCTCAATATTTATTCCCGGGTTGTCATATGAGTCATGTTTAATGATATAAAATAATTCTCTGTGATGTGTTCCAACTCTTTTGCTTTGATACACTATTCTTTGTCAACCAGATTTCTTCAGCTGAATTTGTTCTTCCAAACTATTGTAAATATTTGATGGGAAAATTATAAAATTTCGTAGATTGGCTGACGAATAACGTTTTGATCTCATAGATGACCTTCCATTGATCGTAAATTTGAGCTGCACTTTTCAGAGGTTCCAATGGAGATGGTAAAGCATCAAGTCTAGAATCCGCTAGTTGAAATTTGAATCCGCTAAAAGGCACTGTCCAAATTGACAATTGACGTTCTTCTCATCAGGATCATAGATCAGAATTTGTTTGGCAATCATTGAATTGTTCGATTACATCTTCTCGTAAGGGCGTAAGCTCAGAACCATTGGGGCCATGCGTCGTCCGTGGCCGTAGATTTGGTGGTGGTGGTGGTGGTCGCGGGCGAAAAGCAGCCGTGGAAGCAGAATCTTCCGGTGCAAGTGATGAAATCGCACTTTGAGCTGCATAGCTCATCCTCTTTGACCTAAGAGTCTTGGAAAAAGGTGATGGCTTTTTTGAATGCGGTGGTTTCCTTGGAAAGCGATTATGTGAGCTTTTACTAGTATTAGGCGTTTGCAATCTGCCCACTCCAAAACTAGCCATATCAGCCCTTCTCAATATTGAAGAATTATCAAAAACCTGCTGATGTCCTCCTAGTTTCTGACTTTCAAAAAAAGCCAGAGATGGGTTTGATGAAAGCTGACCGAATAAGTTTTCATACTGTACTTTTTTCTCTTGCTTAGATCGCAAACTGTTTGAATATTTATAAGGCGAAAAAAGTTCAATCCGCATCTGTAGAAAAATAAATTGGATGATAATTAAAGGACTTACCAACACGCTATCACTAACACGTAACCAATATATTCTACAAACCCGATTACCCTACGTGCGACAATCGTATTCTCTTTGGAGAAAGTCAGGAAAGTTTTGATGATAGCCAATAATGTGGAAGGTATAACTGTATGAAAATAGTCATGTATAGGTTTTTTGATTTTCAATGTGTGCTTTTCATCAATGGTTGAGTTAGAGAAGCTGCTTATTGCCTTTTGATGTCGTGCTTGTTGCTGTTTTTGAACTTGGTTCATACGACTATTCAGTAGAAAGTGGAGCAGTAATTGAGTGATGAAAGTAAGGCACATAAAAGATTGCATCAAAGCTAGCGCTGTCATGGATGGTTTGAAAAATTCGTTGACGTTGCGGGCGCCTGCTCTGATACCAAGCCCTAGGTCCTGATAAGAAATGGCGTATAATGCGGTAACGTTGAAAAAAATAGCCATAACCGCCAAAGGAGCCAGAAGAAGTACGATGAATAAACCCAACTTTCCAATGTACTGTTTCGCTAAACAACTAGCATAAGCCACATGAAAAATAAAGAACAAAATCAAAGTGACCATGCCCAGACCAGCTGGTAATATGAAGGTGAAGCTCGTTAGCTATTATAACTCTTTTTTTTTAAAAAATCAAAAATAAAAAACAGAAGGAGGAGATTTCATTACCTGTGACCTTGTCGATTATGATAAATTGCTCCAAAGTACCTGGACTAAATCTACTATTGGCTTCTAAGGAGACAGTAATGAAGTGCGTGAATCCTTCCAAGACTAGAGTCCATCCCAATCCGAGATAACTCCTAGTATTTTTTAATCAATTAAATGCAGTCTTAGTTTTCTTGCTGTCGGAATCAAGAGCAAGGTTGTTTATTCAAATGACTTGACTCACTTTTGAGCTTCTGACAATCTGGTAAGGTATCTTCCTAGAATGAGTCCCACGATTCCCTGTAAGATTCCTACTGAGACCACGGCAGTCAATGCAGCCCGCGTGAGCCCATTGCATTGTGTTTGCCCGAGTGTGTTTGAGCAGAAAGCTTCCATTAGGCTCTCATCATGCTCAGGAGAACTTATAATCTGCGACGGCACTCAGGCAGTGCTGTGATTTGGGCCTAGGGGGTCGGATAAGTCCAAGACAGCCCGAGATGTGGCGAGAAAAAGCTCTGCGAAGTCGCCGGGATAACTGAAGGGGGAGGATTTCGGCAATTGAAAATAGGACGCTCAAGAAGACTGGAACAATTTATGACCATTTACTTTGAAGTTAGCAATCGATTCTACAATGTCAGGTAGTAAGGTATTTAATCTGTTCATTTATTTATTTATTAATTTCATTTCAATTCTCTCTCGTCATGGAGCTCGAGAGTCGAAGAGGTGTTTAAGTTTTTACACTACCGTTGAGATGGAAGGAGGGAAACCTGACTCTAATGAAAATCACTGACAAAGTATTTCTATTTTTTCTAATCAATGACATGATTGATTTAGCCATTCTTTTAGCAAGTCTAATCAATCTTGAAGACTCAAAATGATCTTTCCAAGTTTTAGTTTAATTTTTTTTTTTTTTTTTTTTTTTCACTCCGGGGAGAATTAGTACACCCACACGGGGGTATTATCAATACACCACGGGGGAAAGAAAAGAAAAAATTAATTAATTAATTTTAAAATGAATCAACTCAGCTCAACTCAATCTATCATCAGATTCTCATCTCATTTACCAAAACAGGTTAGTAAGTTAAACTAATTAAAATTGGAAAGAATGAATGATGAAATGTATTTATCTATTGGGTCTTATTTTTATTTGAAAATCAGCTAATCTTTGATCTCAATCAGCACCAGGTCAGTTGGAATGTGAAAAGATTTCACCAATCATCAAATAGTCAAGCCGTTCAATCAGTAAAAGATTCAGTTGAGTATTAGAAACAATTTTTCTTCTTCCGGGAGTTTTAAAATGAGAAAAAAAGCTTCAGGGTTAGTTTGGCTTCACTCACATGAACAATTCTACCAAAATAAATAGTCCAATACATCAAGGAGAATTCCATCAAAAATCATTTCAACCTTGAAGAAACAAGCGATTGCAAATGCAGAAGCAAGTTATGAAAGTTTACCACCACTCACAAGTGGATTCGATCAAATAACCATTAAAAATCCAAAAAGTTTTTTAAAACCTAGAATTCATCTCACTAATATACCTAAATTAGCGCTGAAACTTACAAAATCTGCAAAAGAAACTGAAGCTTACGGGATTAATTTCGGTATCCTACCTAGATCATCAACTCTACCCAAAACTGATGATAATTCAGATTCAAGTGCTTCTTCATCTACTTCATTGATCGATCAAGCAATAAAATCTAGATCAATCGATCAAAAGCAAAATATCATTGAATCATTGGAAGAAACTACTATGACAAAGCGTAGGAAAACAGCCTTTGGGTCTTCGAATCATGATCCTTCTTGTCATAATGCTTCATCTCCTTTACTTGCGGTTTCCCACAAGAAGCTGCAGAAATTAGCTGATCTTATCAATCGTTATCAAATGACCGTCGATCAAGCCATCCTTCAAATGCGATTCAGTCCCAAAGCTATCGCCTCGAAAGTTCTTGAATTGCTTCTTCAAGCTAAGCAAGATGCTAAAGACCGTGGATTTAAATCAGACCGTTTGATAATTGGTACGTGCTTTTTGAATGTTTGCACTTCTTTTTTTATCGCTCTCTTTGTCTCTCTTTGACTTCTCTCTGGAGGTATTTAAAATGAAGCTAAGCTAAATTGAATCCTATTCTCAAATGATCATAAAATAACAACTTGAACATTAAATATATTAGCTGAAGCATGGGTAACAAAAGGATTTCATACATCTGAATTACAAGTAAGAGCACGAGGACGACATGGGAGGATAACTCATCCAACGGCAAAATTTTGTTTAGTTTTACGTCAATCCCCAGATTTATCTAAATTAGCCTTAAAACGTGAATTGGAGCTGAAGGCTTCCAAGCGTAGATTAACTCAACGCGGTACCATAGCTGGTAGTCCTATCAGATTACCAGCTGATGGTGTCGTTCCTACTTCCGTCTCTCAACAAGCTCATTGGGGATGGTAAATTCTTTAACTTATCTTGATCTGTTGTTCGCACTTATTGATCATTTTTAAGGCAAAGTTTCCTCTTGATTCCTGCTTTATCTTTCAAAATAATAACAAGTTGTTCGCACTTATTGATCATTTTTAAGGCAAAGTTTCCTCTTGATTCCTGCTTTATCTTTCAAAATAATAACAAAAGTTAAATTTTAATTTTGGGGTAGTTGGAGTTGGCTGGAGGTGAGGGGGGCGCTTACTGAGAGTATCTCCAATGGCAGTGCGAGACACATTACCTAATCACAGTCATTTGTGATCATCATCTAACTCAAATCCACTCATGATTTAGTTACACAACTTGATGCTATTGAAGATATGCTTAGATGGATTGAATTTGCAACTCAACACCACAGAAGATGATTGAATTTGCAACTCAATTCACCACAGAAGATCTGTGATTACTCTGTTGTCGAGATACATTGTTCATCAATAGGTCAGCTGATACCATTCCAATCCAGAATGCATAGGCAATTCATGGAAATGCAATGACTATCTTAGAAGAATATCCACGTTCATCCTCATAGAACAATCTTTCACACAATCATCAAGACCCCTGTTGCATGGCATGACTATGTGAGTCCTAGGATTGGACCCCGCCAGGCCGGTGTTCGAGTATACCCGGGTTCCGGACCGACGGGGACGGGGACCGGTTGCCCAGATTTAGAGTTTTTTCAATCGGATACCCGCCGGTTAAAAAGTCGGGCGGCCTCTGTGACCCCAACGGATACCCGCGGGAATTGTCACTTTTTTTTTCTCGCAGTGGCTGGCCCTGAGTACAGGGCCCAAAATCTTGTATTCCAAATAAACAAAAACACCAGTTTGCCGAGCTCATTTAAACCCAGTACCAGTTTATATTCCTTAGTGTTAGACAAATACCCTAAGACGTGAAATAAAGCTTGATAGTGACTTTTTGAGGGAGATTCTAAAAATTGTGATAGGAAGCTGACCGCGAA
>KN362483.1:322-13208 GCA_000785685.1 Uromyces viciae-fabae | reverse complement strand
TTTTCCATCACTAACATGTCTATTTGAAATTAAAAAAAAGCCTGGTCTTAAGTTTCCCAAAACTAAAATTCATCAGGATGAAGCTATCAAATCCAAATTTGAAAACATGAGAAAATACAAGGTCTAGGATGAAATCAACGAAACAGAAAATGACAAACCTCTTCAATGTACTTGGGTATTCAAAATCAAACCTGAGACATCAAATCAAAAGCAAGAATATAAAGCTCGCCTATGTGTACAAGGCTTCAAGGAGGTTCATGGACTGGATTACAATTTGACGTTTGCGCCGACAGGAAAGCTTGCATCGCTTCGACTACTCATCGCTTTTTCACTTCAGAATGGACTTCAGTTTCATCAAATCGATGTTAAACCAGCTTTTTTAAATGCACCAATCAGAGAACAAATAACCTTGAGGCCTCCCCCTGGATATAAAATTGAAAAGAATAAGCTGCTACTTCTGAAAAAGGCGCTTTACGGGTTGAAGCAAGCTCCAAAGGAATGGCATTTGACTCTTTCTTCCTGGCTTCTTTCTATCGGATTCAATCGTAGCTACGCTGAACCCTGCGTATTTTGGTCAGCAAGCACCTGGCTGTACGTACATGTGGACGACATTGCCATATTCAGCAAAAATCCGAAAATCTTCATTGATCTCATTAAAGCTAAGTTCCATATCAAGGATCTCGGTCCGACCAAACACCTATTAGGAATGCAAGTGACTCAAAATTCTGAATCGGTTAGGCTGACCCGAACTCATTACATAGATGAGATATTAATCAGATTCAATGCAAAGGACCTCATTCCTTTGTCTACGCCCATGAAACCCGGTGTCCAAATGATTCAAGCCTCTCAAATCGAAGTCGATGCACTGAATGAATTGAAAGTAAATTACCGAAGTCTTATCGGTGCCTTAAACTATTTGAGTGTGACAACTAGACCTGACATAACCTTTACAGTTGGCTGCTTATCTCAATTTCTTCAAAAACCGGGAATTACACATTGGAACGCAGCAATTCATACTTTGAGATATCTGAACAGCTCCAAAAACATCTCAAGCGAACTCAATTTTGAAGCATATGTTGATGCTAGTTGGGCTAGCTGCCCAATGACTAGCCGAACAGCTCCAAAAACGTCGGCATCACAATAAAGAAGGGATCCTCAAGCGAACTCAATTTTGAAGCATATGTTGATGTTAGTTGGGCTAGCTGCCCAATGACTAGCCAATCAACTACAGGGTATCTGATTCTTTGGAATGGCAATCTTCTCTCATGGCGATCCAAGAAGCAATCAACTGAATCATTGTCCTCTACTGAGGCCGAATATATAGCAATTACAGAAGTCGTAAAAGAGATTCAGTGGCTCAAGACTGTATCTGAATCAATTCTCAATGCTCAAATTGTCCTGCCTGTCAAAGTATTTGAAGACAATCAAAGCGCAATACTTCTTGCTAAAAACAAATCAAACCATTCATCTTTCAAAACAAAGCACATGAAACTTCGATATCACTTCATTCGAGCTGAGGTGATATCGGGTGTTATTGACCTTGTCTACGTTCGCACATCAAATATGCTTGCTGATTTTCTCACCAAACTCGTTGGTCGCTCATCCATATTCAAGTCCTTGAAGTTACTCAATGCCGGAGTTTCCGTGTCCAATCTCTAGGATTAAGGCAGGGTGTTGGAATTCATGTCATTTTACCCCTAGAGATTATGGCATTTTGGTTGTAGATACTCTAAATTTGAAGTATCTCATTCTATTTAGTCAATTTTTAGAATTTAGTCTAAAACTCGTCCCTTCAGCATTTTTTAATTGAACACTTCAAGAAATCATTCAATTACGCCACTTCAGGGATCAACGTGGACAAAGTCTATCTTAAAAGGTTACAATAATTCTTACTTATGTATACTTTCTCATTATTAAGTATAAATAATCTAACCTAACTTTGTTTATCAGTTTTCTGCGCTATTTTCTTTTTCTGTCTCATTATCTTATTTTCCTAAGTTCATTCAAACCAATCTCATAAGTTGTTGTTCTTTTTAAGTTATAATTTAATTTCCTTATTTTTATTTTCATCACGTTATCTTCATTTCTTTATTCATGTTATTGTTAATCATGAACTGAAATTCTATTCTTTTTAAGACTAAAATTGTCAAGGAGGGTACCTCCACAATAGTTGGGCCTCCAGATTGGTAAAAAGTGCTCTAATTCACACATATTCAATAATTTTCCTTCAAGCATCACCAAGTAACCTACCTTTCTACGTCCTTTCAGACTATTTTAATTACTTCATACTGGGCTCAATCCTCATCTGACACTAGACTTATTTATGGCCCTTTTTGCATTAGCATTATCAAGCACCTCTTTCCATGCTTCCAAGGTACCATCTCTGATTTGATTGTTCTTTGAGTAGAACATATTTACCCACTTCACTTCTCCTCATTGGATAGAGGCTGGCTTGGTTGAGGAGGGGTGTTATCTTTTTCAATTTGGAATTGATTGGTTTTTTCTGGTGGCTTCCAGGGGCCTGGTGACTTTTCTTGGGTTGATGTCAACAAGGTGAGAGAGGATCAAAATGCTTGGGTTGTTTGTGGCTGGGAGCCATTTTTTTTTTTGAGAATATAGAGTTAACAACTTTTGTGTAGGCCGTAGAAATTTATTCCCTGCCTGGTGGCCAGGGCTGGGAGGTAACAGGGTACCACACCAAATTCCTGCCAAAATCAAGTAACTAGTACCACACCTGGCACCCTTCACTGGTGCTGTGTCGTCAGGTGTGAGATGTAACTGCTCACAGGTACTAAGTACCCTCCGCAGGTACCAAAGGACTATCTTTATATGGGGCAGAGAGGGTCATTCTTGCAAAAAGTGATGGTGTGGCCTACTTCTAGGCAGTTGAAGCACTGAGTGGGAGCCTTGACGTAGTGAGTACCTTTCATGAACATGGAAAGAAAAAATAAGCCTCCTTGATATTATTCATCTCAGTCCAGTGTTTTTTCTAAAGGGGAATAAGTCACAATGGCTTGTTTAATGGAAAATTCTTGCCATGTTAGCCAACTTGAGTATATCAGGTAAGTTTTTTCAAAAACTGGTGCATGTACCAAAATTTTGCAATTGTAAAAGGAAAAGCACTTTTTTTTTTCTTCCCCATGGACTAAATTTTCATCCCAGATTTCAATAAGGTTGAAATACATGTGATTAAAGTTTTAGCCCATATTTCCCGAATTAACCATTTTTATTATTATTTTTATTCGATTTTGTGTACTACGACCTAAATATGGAGTACTTCAGCTTTTTTTTTTTGATCTAAAAAGTTCATAAATTGAACCAGGGGTGCCCAGGAGGCTGTCAAAAGAGTTTGGTAATTTTTGGACACTTGAAAGTATTTTTTAAAAATATTTGAAAAAATTAAAAAACACTTGAAATCCTCCTGATTTCAAAAGGCAGTGTGTGATAGGTTTTGGGTGGTGCAAAATACAACCCCCTAAATATAATTTATAAAATCTTTTTATATTTTTTTGATAATGATAATATTAATTTAAGACAATGATAAAGAATATCTTAGTGCAATTAATATGCTTGAATGGTATTTTCAATTATGATCTTGTTTACAATAAATAATTAGGGTAATAGTTTTGGCACCACCCAAAAACTTCCCTGCACCTCATTTTGTGTCAGCTGGCTACTATGTTAGAGCCTACTAATAAATAAGCAGAAATAATTTTTATAATATTTTTTAACTAAAAATATTAATAAATAATGACAAAATAATGAAAACCCTATTAAGGAGTAGGAATAATAAGAATATTATTGCATCAATTGATTCCCCATGCAAAATAATCTAGGTTCACTTGCTGGGAGTACCCCCGAATTCCTACCCCTTAACCCTTTTTGCCATAATTGGGCAGAAACTAATATAACACCAGTTTTAACCGTGTTCACATGTAAATAGATATTGAAATATGTCATGGGTATGTAATTGTGTGAGGTATACGATTGACCAAGTCAAAAATATATGCAAAATAGTGTATTTGTGCTTAGTTTAGAAGTTAGAACCATACAGTTAATGAGAAACAAGAATACTGCTAAATACAGGCCATTTACATATGTCTTGTTACATTTCACAAAAATCAAACAAGAAAAGCCTAAAACCATACAGTTAATGAGAAACAAGAATACTGCTAAATACAGGCCATTTACATATGTCTTGTTACATTGCACAAAAATCAAACAAGAAAAGCCTAAACACGGTGAAAGAACTACAATAGAAGCCCCCTGTATGTTAAATACATCAGGGGCTTGACCAAACATGAAGTAAAGAAGAAAGCACACGGTGCACAAAGCCACAATACAGCCATAGCACAAGTTTGTGTAGTATCTTTATCATTCAAAATGACTCCAGAGCACCCAAAATAATTATCAGCACATTTTAACACGGTGAAATAATCATGAATACAGTTACAAGGTCAAAAGCGTGATAAAACACTTATTACAAAAGAAACAAGCTGTAGTACAATAGTGGCAATACAGGCTACCTTCTAGAATTTATCCTGGCCAAACCAATAACGCCCCAAGGATACCAAATTAATACCAAGGACCTTAGAGGTTACCGGAAACGGGAAAAATACCCTGTACTGGTCTGGACCTTCCAGTACTGAATAAAAAATACAGGAACATGGCAAAAAGAGCTCAAAAATGTGATAACCCCAATTCCTGCCAACTTGTGGTTATCCTGTACGCCCCAGTGATTGGAAATATTATATAAGGAGGCCTCTAAACCTTCCTACCAATCCCCAGAATCATCTCTACTAGCTATACTTTGTTACTTACCCATACTTTGTAGTATTCAGCCACTCAATAGCACCAAAAGACCTATTCCACCCCAACTGCGCCTGCTGGATCCCCTTCAGAACTCCAGCCTGCTCTCCCCACTCAACCACGCCGCCTGGAACCTCAGCCCCGTAGTCATTTGGTCTCAGGTAAGTCTTTTAGACCCCTCACAAAGTCTTAAAGACTATTCTTGTTAACCATAAATTTTCAATAATTTTATTTAAATAGATTAAATAAAACAGAAATCATTCTGTCATTTTTATTTCTAGTTTACCATTCTTAATATTTTTAGAGGAGTGTTTTTGGCACCACCCAAAAAATTCCCTGAACTACCTTTTGCCAGAAGAAATTGGAGGACACCTGCTGGCAGATCTCATGTAGTAACTTTCACACTACTTGTATTCTTACTTGAATCTTACTGATTGATTATTCCAATGTAGCTTCAATACATAGTCAAGTTGCATTGAATATAATTATGGTATGCCTGGAAGTAAGAAAAACAGTAGCAACTGAGATAGCCGCATGTCACCTGGTGGTAGTTGTCCCCCAATTTCTGCTGATGTTTTGACTGCCAGAGGATGTCAAGCATTTTTTGTTATGTGAAATATTTTTTAAAAATACTTCTAAAGGTGTTAAAATTACCAAACTTTTTTGGCATCCTTCTGAGCCCCTCTGCTTCATATTCTCAGCTTTTCAGCTCAAAAAAAATTGAAGGACTCTTCATTTAGGTAGTACAATAAATAAAATAATAATAAATAGTTAATGCGGGAAATGTGGGCTGAAAATTTTATCACTATTATTTTCACCCTATTAAAATGTGGGATAAAATTATTACCAATGGTGAAGCAAAAAAATTTTATTTTACCTTTACTTTTTCAAAATTTTGGTATTTGTTTTTATATTTGGTTTACTGCTTCTAGAAACATATTCTTTTGAAATAAAATTTATATCTTTTACAGTTGAAAGCTGAACACCAACAAGATGTTGGTGTCATATTCAAATAAAATGGAAGTAGTAAAATTGGGGGAATACTGAGGGCTGGTACACACAAATTGTGACAAAAGCAGCCAAAACTCAACAAATAAAACTATGCATTGCAAGGATGATTTTATCAGATTCCCAAATCTGACATTAAATCAGATAAAAAAATGTGATATTATATCAGGCAAAACCAGTATTTTATCTACTAGAGCTGATATTAAACCTACCAAAAATGATATTATATCTATCATAGAGGATATTGTATCAACTCAACCTATTTGATATCAACATAACTGACTTGATATCAGATTTCTCTGTCTGACATTATGTCCATGGGCTAAACAGTTGCATCAGACATAAAAATTTGATATAAAATCACAGGTGTTGATGTTAAATAGGTTGAGTAGATGAAATGTCTTTTTTTTTTGATTTAATATCATGTTAGGTAGATCTAATGTCATTTATGTTAGATAAAATGCAAGTTTTGTCTGATATAATATCAGATTTTTCCAACTGATGTAACACCAGTTGAAGGAATCTGATACAATCATACTGGCAGTGCATATGCTATCTGGGTGAATAAAATGTGCTTACTCTTTTAACTTTGGGGGGTATACATCAAACTTGAAGCAAATCAAGCTCTCAGCAAGAAAGATAACATGGAAACTGTTCTAATGATACTTGCAAAGATTGAGCACAAGACACATAGCAAAGTTGTGAATCTGTCAAATGCCAAGTATGCTCCATAAGGGCCGTGCTAAAACGACACCCCAAGTCTGCTAAAACAACACCCCAAGTCTGCTAAAACACCACCCCAAGTCTGCTAAAACAACACCCGGGGTGGAATGGACGCCGTGAGGCAATCCTTGCAATGTCTGGGGTGTCTTTTTAGTACAAAACAACCTGCACCAGGTGTTGTTTTAGATACCCAGTCGAGATAATAAAACGACACCCCCAAGGGTGTCGTTTTTGTACTTCACCCTCCCCAGGGGGTGTTGTTTCAGCCGTACACAAAAAAAAGGAAAGATAGGAAGAAAAAAGTAACAGAAAAAGGAAACAAGAAAACAAGAAAACATAAAAGAAAAAAAAAGAAAACATAAAAGAAAAAAAAAGAAAACAAAAAAGAAAAACAAGAAAACAAAAAAGCAAAAAATCAAATAAAAAAAAAAAACGGGGAAAAAAAAGAAGAGAATATAAAAAAAAACAAGGAAATTGTTTTTTTATAAAACAACGCCCCCATGGGGCTTTTTTATTTTTTTTCCCTGGTGTCCAAAACAACACCCCTCCAAGTGAAAATTAACTAAAATGACACCCCTGGCCATTGTACCGACGGCCAGGGTGTCATTTTGGTAAACGAGGGACTTTGTTTTAGCACGCCCCGCTCCACAATTATGGTAAAATCTCAGAAAGAAGTTTGCATAATCTCAAACTGTGAATAAAGCAAGAATATTCATGGATTTTCTATGGTTAACTTTTAAAGAAGACAAAATAGAAGTATTTATAGCAAAAAATTAATGTTCATTGAAAGGAGCTAGTGTCAGTTGGATATCAATTACCTGAGGACATGATAGCCTATTTGATTTTGTTCAAGTTTCCATCCTCTCTTGCTGCACTTAGACTGCAAATTATGCATTCCAAGAGAGAAATCAATCCAGATGTAATACTTGGTCATCTTACACAAATTGATAATTAAATTAAATCAAAATCTGAATAAAATCATTCAATTTCTTCTTCAAATACACTTTTCAAAAACAATCAACAAATCAATAGTAAGAAATTGATCAGATGTATTGATAAATTCCACAATACTAAAGCCAATCAGGCAGAGTAAAAATGTTGGCACATTCATCCCAACATTTCCCCTGAATGGTGGCAGAAACAAAAAGCAGAATGTTGCAAAAAAATGAATAAAGGGGTGAATTCTTCTCCATCAAGTGTAGCTCACTACTATTCATTTATCTCATTTGTGGCAAATAATGTTACATTATATTACAATCTCATACTCAACAGTGGTACTTTGGCACATATATTTAACTCAGAAAAAATATTTTGAAATTTGGAACCTGTAGAAAATTATTTTATCAAGACAGGAAAGGGAGGCATGTCAATGTGTATTCAAGGGAAAGGAACTGTTCTGCTATTTTGTAAGGACAAAATTATTGAACTTAAAAATGGTGTTTTAGTACCTGAAATTGTAGTTAATTCAATAAGTCATGGCGTATTGATAAATCAAGGTTGCTATCTGAAATATGAAGAAGGATACTTTGTTGTTATGAAAAATAATGATAGATCTTTCAAGGAAAATTTGTGAATAATCTATTTGTTGGTGGATAAATCTTCTAGCCTGAAATGTTTGGGGGAATGTGGAGGGTGCGGGGAAAAAATAATAGAATTTCAATTTTCAATTTTTAATTTTTTATCTTTTTCAATTTTTTCATCTTTTCTGTTTTTCATTCAAAATTAAAAATCATCCATTTCCTATCGGTTCAACATCTTGAATTGACTCATTCAATCAAAATCCTCAACAAGATCAAGAAATAAAATATACTAACTCAGGAGGAGCTAGGGGAAGTTTCTGGGCAGGTAAAGCCAACATTCTCATCAAATCAAAATAAAATAAAAAATTATTTCTTTCAATTTTGTTATCTATTTCAATTCTAGAAATCTTCCAAAAAATCATCTAAACTAAGAAAAATAAATTATTCATCACCACTCAATTTCAGACTTCTTTCTGCTGTGATATTCCTTTTTAGTTTATTTTTATTTCTTCCTTGTTATCAAAGACTCAAAGATATTCTCAGGTAAAGAGTTTGTTTTCTTTAAATCTAAAAAATTTCAATCAATGGTCTTGTTGTTTTGTTTCTCAGTTTCATTATTTCTATTAAGTTGTGTGTTCATCTTATTGCTGCAATAAAGGATAAGACCTATAACTCACAAAGCTTACACTATTCACAATTGAAAAACCAACATCAATCAGATCCAGTAATGACAAAGAAGCTCTTCTTAGTGAATCTACTCTCTCTAAACTTCATCAATCACTAGGTCACACCAGTATTGACAGAATAAAACCATTCATTTCTCCAAGCATTTCAAAAATAAATATAGAATCTTTTCAATGGGAAGAGTGCACATTTTCAAAAATCACTAAACAACCATTCAAGAATAAATCAAGTTCAGCGTCAAAAGTATTTGAACAAATTCACTTGGACCTTATGGATCCAATATGCCCCATGTCCAAAGGTCACCATCACTACATAATTACTCTAGTAGCTCACTGCCAGCATTTTTAAATCAGTTGTGTGAATCCTAGTCCATCTAGGATGCTCTCACCCAATTTAATATTTCCTGAACACAACTGATTAAATACACATTCAAGGTAGGGGCCTTTATTTTATATTCAAACAGTTGATTTCAACCAATTTGAAATTGGATGAGTGAATCCTAGATTAACTAGGATGCACTGAACCGATTTAACATTGCTGGCAGTGTAGATCATTTTTCCAGTTGCATTAACATTTTTCCACTTTCTTCTGAAGATCATGCATTTGAAGTTTTGAATCATATCCTTAATCAAGAAAGAGCTTTACTAGGATATTTTCCTCAACAAGTTTTTACCAAAGGTGGTGGTGAATTTTACTCAAAATTCCTTGATTTTCTTAAATTGAATCATATAAATCATTTAGTTTTGGAACCATACCATTCAGAACATAATGAAAGGGCCAAAAGGGTGAACAGAATGGTTTCAGAATAAGTTAGATCAACTATTAGATTGTCAAAATCACCTGAAGATTACTGGCATGAAATTTTTAAGACATTCTGTATAGCATTCAATCTCATACCAAACAAGGATGGCAAACTATCAACGTACAAATTAATTCACAATAAAAATCTACCAATATCTTATCTTGAAAACTTAGGCAAAAATACAATTTATTTGAATATGACATTCAAAACACGGGGAAAACTTGATGAAAAAAGGTCTCAAAGGTAAATTAATAGGATTCAACCCAGCCTAGCTATCATACAGAATTCTCCTTGCAAACGGAGAAATAATTTCATCTGAACACATTAAATTATCCAATTGGTTGAAGACTCCAAAAAGTCCTAAAGCTTTGAACTTGAAATCCCAGTAAAAACTGAAATCATCAATCAATCTCATGAGCCTGAAGCATCAGGAAACCAGGAGATTCCCCCTCCCAGTAATCACTCCAAAGGAATTTTTCAAGCAAATGAACACAAAAGAATATTAAGAGAATTCATATGAGTGATTTTGAAGCAGCTATTAATCATTAACTTGTTTAAGAACCTTCTCAAAGAAATCTTAGAAATATATCACAAATAAAACAACCATCAAGATATGATGATTATGTTCAAACACATTATTCTGGATTTCACCATTACTATGAACCTAAAAACTTCAAGATGGCTATGAATTGCTCTGATTTTAAAAAATGGCTCAAAGCAATAAATATTGCACTGAAATCTATTGAAGATCAGAAAGCTTGGGAAGATTGCAACAATGAACCAATAAACCCTTTGAAAACAATGTGGTTATTCATAATAAAAGATAACTGCCATGGAGATCCTCTGAAATTCAAGGCCATGCTCTGTGTTCAAGGATAAAATCAGATTTATAGCTTAGATTCAAAAAACAAAACGTTTACTCCAACCGCAAAAGTTGCAACACTTCAAATTCTTCTTCTTAATCTTCACTCTTTAAATCAAAATCTCAATTTTATGCAATATGATTTAATCAAAGGAGTGTTTTTTCACTCTCCAATCAACCAAGATGTTTCCATGTGTACTCCTGAAGGCTCCTCAAGAAATTCAAGAAATCATTATATGGCTTAAAGTAAGCACCTCAGAACTTGTACAAAATTCTCACAGCATGGTTCATCTCTCAGGGCTTGCATGAGTCATTTTGCAATCAATGCCTCTATCTTTCAAACACTTCTGATTATTCTATCTTTTTCCATGTAAACAATTCACTTTTTGCTTCAAACTCACATAATTTTAAAACCAACTTTCTCAATCAATTCAAAAACACCTCTTGTCATGCACCCAATAAGATATTAGGTATGATTTTTTAGCACAAAAACTCCACAGTTTATTTTTCTCAGCCAAAACATATTGAACATGGCTTGGAGGAATGAGGTTTCACAAAATAACAAATTTTAAAAACTCCTTTAACACCTGGTGTCAAACTCTCTGAAGTGTCTGATGAAAACTTTAAAAAATTCAAAGCATTAAATATTAACTATTGTAGTGAAATAGGACTTATGAATTATATTGCCAATCTCACAAGACCAGATATTTCATTGAGTGTATTGTTGCTATCTAGGTATTAAAAAAAACCAGGTTTGTCTCACTAAAAAGAAGTAAAGAGAACTTGGGAGTACTTGAAAGGAACCATCAAAATGAAACTTAGCTTAAAAATAAATAAACAAAATGATTAAAAAATAGAAACTTTCAGTGATGCATATTTTGCTGATGATCTTATCACAAGGAAATACCAGTCAGGTTATATTTTCTTAGTAAATGGATCACTAGTGGCTTGGAATAGTTCTAGGCAAAGGAATGTTGTTGAATCAACAACTGAAGTGAAACTGGATCCCCCATCCAATTCCTATCACAAAGGGCTTTGATTGAAAAGCTTGTACATTGAACTTTGGAAAGAAAAATAATAAATTTTTCATCATTTTATAGAAAACAATGTCTTATATGACAAGCTCAAGAAGTTTGGTTCTAATTCAAAAATAAGACATTTAGACATTAAAATGGAAGCTCTTAGAGAACAAATCAAACTGAAGAAGATAAAAATACATCTCATTCCAACAAATAATATGGCTGCAGATTGCCTGACTATACCTTCAAATAGAAATTTTATCAAAAATCTCACTAACATGATGAGTCAAATTAAAGATGAAGAAGATTGGAAGATCTCCAGAGGGGTGTAAAATATTAAAACAATGTCACAAGTTCTTCCGCTTATTTTAAATCTCAAACTTATTCAAAAATAAAAATAAATTCAATTTAATTAGAAATCTTAAATCAATCAATTTCAATCAACATTGAATCAACTCAACAACTCAATCTCAATTCAAAACTCAAATCAATACTCAATGTAATTCCTATTTTATTTTTGTTTCTTTTTCTTATTTTCTTTTTGTTTCTTTTTCTTATTTTCTTTTTGTTTCTTTTTCTTATTTTCTTTTTTGTTTCTTTTTCTTATTTTCTTTTTGTTTTTGTTTCTTTTTCTTATTTTCTTTTTGTTTCTTTTTCTGACTTTCTTTTTGTTTCTTTTTCTTATTTTCTTTTTGTTTCTTTTTCTTATTTTCTTTTTTTTTCTTTTTCTTATTTTCTTTTTGTTTCTTTTTCTTATTTTCTTTTTGTTTCTTTTTCTTATTTTATTTTTATTCTTATTTTATCTATTCTTAAAATTGTCTTTACTCAAATCAAAAACTGTGCTATTGGTGAGATCTTACTTATCTTCTTCCTACTTAAAATTAAATAAATAAAAGGGGGTCGTTTTTCGCACCGCCCAAAACCTGTCGCGCACCGCCTTTTGACGTCAGGAGGCCGTCTGGCCTTTTTTGATTTTTTTAAAAATGTTTTAAAAATACTTTTAGGCGTCCTAGAGTTACCAAACTTTTTTGCCAGCATCCTGAACCCCCCTACTTCATATTCTGAGCTATTTAGCTCAAAAAAAAAAAATAGAAGTACTCCATATTTAGGGAGTACGCAAAATCAAATAAAAAATAAATAAAAATGGTTAATGCGGGAAATATGGCCCAAAAGTTTTATCACATGTATTTCCACCCTATTGGAATATGGGTTAAAAAAAATTTCCCCGGGGAAGCAAAAAAAGTAGGTTTTACGTTTACTTTTGCCAAATTTTGGTACATGCCCCACTTTTTGCAAAAGTAAACGTAAAACCTACTTTTTTTGCTTCCCCGTGGAAAATATTTTTATCCCATATTCCAATAGGGTGGAAATACATGTGATAAAATTTTTAGGCCATATTTCCCCCATTAACCATTTTTTGTTTTTTTTTATTTGATTTTGTGTACTCCCTAAATATGGA
>JNCO01006250.1:0-13211 GCA_000785685.1 Uromyces viciae-fabae | reverse complement strand
CTCTTCAAGTTTCCTTCTGTATCAAATTTCTTATTAAGTACCCACCTGGTGTTGATCACTGATTTGTTTTTGTTTCGTTCTTCTTTTTCTTATTAGTTCAAAGACTCCATTTTCTATGATTGAATCTATTTCTATAAATATTGCTTTCTTCCACTCAATCCATTCTGTTGATTGTTTGGCCTTATTGAAGCTGTCCGGAATAATCACATTTTCTTTAACAAACGTCTGGAGCGCCATGGCCTCGAGCATTACGTCAAAATTTTTACTATCCAAATCGATCTCCATTTTCAATTCTTCATTATTTGCAAGTTTAGCCAGATGTGCTACCCAATTTCCGTATCTCTGGGTTGGTATTTTTGGCCTTGAACTTCTCCGAGTCTGATGTTCTGGTGCGCTGTTTTGTATTGGTGCTTCTAGTATGTTTACTTCTTCTTCCTGACCAGCTTCTTCTTGGTTTGATACTTCATGAATCACCTGGCTTTCTTCACCCCCTTGATTAATAGAAGTCTCAATAGTGTCATTCGGTTCTGGTGGCTCCTCAGCCTCGGCTCCCTCGATTGTACAGTTGCTTTCTAGTTGTTTCATTTGGTTGTTTCCTTCAGTATTTTCCTTTTGGTTGATTGTGTCGCTGTCAAATCCAAACTCAAAATCTCGATCTGTCTCTTTTCCAACGCTTTCAGCTCTGTGTGGTCTCCCAAAATCAACGTCCCTTGATCAAACTAATTTTCGCCCAACTGGATCACAGATGCGTTAAGAGTGGATCTCTTCATCAAATCCGACCAGTTTCCCTTTTCGACATCGTTCGACAAGTTTTCCGAGCAACTCAAAATGGTGCATGCTATAGAACATATCTGAGCCTATTGGTTTAATGTTGGTAAGTTGGGGTTTGCTCCCCCAAAACCTTTTGTACGGGCTAGTTTTTAAGTTTCGGTTATATAAGAATGATGCAGCGGCAACCATTTCGGCCCAGAGGAATTTTGGTAATCCAGCATCAATGATCATCGTCCGACTTTTTTCTATAAGCGTTTGATTCATTCTTTCCGCTGTACAATTGTTCTGGGGGGTATTCCTTGTGGTAACGATGTGAGTGATTCCTCTTTCGTTGATCCACTTCCTCATGTCTTGATTCACGAACTCCCCTCCACCATCACTAATGATCCTCTTTACTTTGATATCCTTTTGCTTCTCGATTAGATTGATGATTCCTAAAAGGTTTGACTCAGCTTTGCTCTTAACTTTGAGTATTCGTACCCACGAGTAGCGACTCGCTGTATCCACTACAGTTAAAAAGTATTTTGATCCCCCTAAAGAGGTTGGGGTAATAGGTCCTACTAGATCTGCTGACAACTCTTCTCCAGCAGTATTAGTCCTTTCTCTATCCGATCTGAATGGTCTTCGTGTCATCTTTCCAAACTTGCATGTGTCGCAGTTCACTCCATCACCTGGATGTCCTTGGGAACGATGCTCTTCTAAGGTAATGTTGCAACTGACTTTCTTTCTTTCTAAATTTAAAAATGGTAGTTTATTTCTTACTATGCCTGTAATTACCGTTTTCCTGTCTTTTAGGACTCGAAAACCCCCATCTATGTTTCTGATTATGTCGGCACCTCCTTTCCACAACGCTGTTTGGGACACCAAACAGTAAGGCAGAGATGGAACATGGAATGCATTGCGAAAAACAACTGGGGTGTCATGTGAGTACAAGGTGACATCGCCTTTTCCTACAATATCAACGCTACGACCAACTTCACCTATACCTACTTTGCCATTCATCTCTTTGTAGTTGTCAAAATCAGAGCGGTTAGTAAACATATGGTCTGAAGCTCACGAGTATAACAAGACTGAGTTGGTGTCTCCTCTAGCAGCCGTATTTACTTCAATTGCCCCGGTCATTGCACATATAATGTCCTCCTCATACGTTTTAGTCTTGAGATCACCTAGGTCCCCAAAAAACTCCAATTTGGTAAGCATGGCATTATAATGACCCGCCTTTTTATCTTCTTTGTATCCCTCTGGTTCATAGAATTCTACCGTATCGTCCACTGGATTTAAATTGATTACTTCTCCATCGTCGAAGTAAGTATACGACTCATTGGTTCCATTAAATGGGTCAAATTGATCGGCATCTTCTTCCATTCTGTCATTGGGGTTTTCAACCGAGGTGACCATGCTAGTGAACGCGACTGTCTGGGTAAGTTTTTTGGTTTCTCCTAAATGAGCTCTTGGTGGTGCGTATTTGAAATTTGACCACTCCTTCTGACATGCTTTTAAGATATGACCTTCGCCTCCGCAGTTCCAACATTTTAAAGGTTTCTTCGTGTTCTGACTGACCATCACTACATTGTCGGTCCTTTTAACTTTGAACTGTAAGTAATCCCGTTCAATTCTACCTATGACTTCTTCTAATTTTAATTTATTATTGTCTGCAATAATAATCCTAACTAATGAATCAAACTCTTTTGGTAGTTTCTTCAAGATTAACAGTGCCATAACCTCTTCTTTGATGTCTAAGCCTGTTACCCGAATCTTGCTGACTCCATTTCAAACATTTTTGACGAACTCTTTCGTCTCCTTAAATTCCAAATCGATGAAATTGCCTAAGGCCATCATCTGATGGTGCGATTCATTTCCCGCATACTTGTTTTTCCTTAAATTCCAAATCGATGAAATTGCCTAAGGCCATCATCTGATGGTGCGATTCATTTCCCGCATACTTTTTTTTAAATAATTCCCAAATGACTAACCCATCTCCTTCTTTGTCAGGTCCAATCTCGCTGTTTACCATGGCAACATGCTCTTCATCGAGATGTTTCATGACCAGTATGTACAATTTCAAGTTCTTCTCTTCTTTATTGGTTATGTTATCTTCCTTTTTTACTAATGCCATCCCTCCAAAACTAAGTAACTCGGCCCGCATCATGGTAGACCAGGTAGCATAGTTTTTATTGTTGAGGCGATATCTCTTGTTTTCGGTGGATGATTCCATTTTGAGAAACGGGGTTTTAAATTGGTATACGGATAAACAATCATAAAGAACGAGAGTATTTTAAGATGAAAAGATGGTGAGTTATTTGTTAAGTAAAAAGTTGTTGGTCTTTTGCCATACTGATAATGTGTTAAAGTAATGAAAATTACTTCTTCTTATCTGTTGAGCTGAGGCTATCAGATAAGGATAACTAAATGATGATAATTAAAATAATATAATTGCGTGAGAAAAGGAAATAAACATGAACACAAGTTGATCTATTTATACAAATATGTGAGATGTGAGTGTATGTGGATAAGTCCATCTTCTCCTCCCCTCCGGCTAAAGCATTTCAGGAAAGCAGCCTTTCCTGCTACTTTTCTATTTGATAATTCGAAATGTAACTCTTTTCTTTTCTTAAATTTCCTTTCTTTATCAGTCTCTTTAGAGGTCCTTTTCCTCTTCTTTGTTCTTAACTGTACTCTACTTACTTTCCTAATTTTATTGTAGAATAGCGGTTGAATTGTATGAATTTCTTTTACTTGCTTTCCTAATTCAATGTTATTCTGATCTATGATAGTCTCCAAGTCTTGATGAGTCCAGAGAGTACAATTCCCTTTAGTGTAGTTGGTAACGGTTGCTGATGAGCACGGCTGAGACCAAACTGATTCTGGTGAGGTTTGAGGTTCGATTCTTGTGTTAGTCAGTATTTTTGCATCTAACTCCTGGATTTGTGCCAGCACTTCTTGTCCTGTGACACGCTTCTGTGACATGTGACTAGTTGGGCGTACAATGGTCAAGTTAGCCTTAGCTACTTGTTCAACACTCTACAAAAAAAAAATGCAAGCAATCCGACATTAGACTCATCACTTATTGGCAAAAAAAAGATCAAAAAATATGCTCCTCCAACTGTATAATCAACAGTGTTGATGTCTCCCAGAATTGGAACCAGATTACTTGTTTCTTCTTCCGTCAACTATCAAAAGAATTGGTTAATCAAAAATGGGTCCCATAAAAATAATGGATTCTGTATTAATGACTTACAATGTGGTCTTTAGAAGACCCTTGTATGATTTCACCAGGAATCTGTTCCATATTTTCAAGTAAGTGTGTTTGAACATTTTTTTCTTACAAAAAAAACCAACAAATAAAATTCCATCAGCCCTTCAAAATCTCAGCCCAAACTTCATCATAAACCTTTACTAACCAGTGGTAAGTTTTGGAAATGTGAGAGTGGGTACGCAATGTGTGGTTCAACAATTGTTTCCCCACAAAGGAGGGAAGGGGTAGCAATTGAGGCAGTGTGGATCAATTGTTGATCCACCCACTGCAATTTTTTTGGCACGGCCCCGTTAGGGGGCATATAACCCCCGCACAATACCGTTAGGGGGCATATAACCCCCGCACAATACCCTTTGGGGGCTAAAACTATTGTATACAATAGTCTTAGAGCCTCAAATTATTGTATAAAAAAAATTGAACTATCATATACAATACCGGGGTACCCAAAACTATTGTATACGATAGCCATGGACCCTGGATTATTGTATACGATAATTTCCCGCGCCCTGGGAAGGTTTGGGACCCTATACAACATAAAAGGTGCCCCCGTTATTGTATAGGGTAATTTATAGGGGCCCACGGTATTGTATACGATCCTTATATGATAAGGTATCGTGGTTTTAGCGCCCCCCCCAAATTAATTACTCATAGTAGTCATGAAGAAGGATAAAATAAATAAATTAAATAATAAAAAATAAAAATAAGAACATGTCAGTAATGTTAATGGCCAACTTGAAAAAAAAAAGGAAAAAAGGGAGATCTGACTTCTGTGTACCACATTTGTGCATTAGCCTTTTTTTATATTTTTGGCTGTCCAGTTTTTTCATTTTTTTTTTTCATTTTTTTTTCTTTTCTTTTTCTTTTTTTTCTCTTTTTTTTTTCTTTTTTATTTTATTTTTATGTGGGGGGGGGGGGGGGGGGTGGTTGGGGGGGTTGGGCTAGTGGGCTAGGTTAATGAGTTTTCTGTTTTGGGAATGTGGGTTAGGTCAAACATTTGTTTTTGTGATGGAATTGTGGGTTAGGTCAATGAGTGTTTTTTTTTTTGGATTGTGGGTTAGGTTAGCCTTTTTTTTTTTGGTGGAAATGTGGGTTAGGTTAACCAGTGTTTTATCCTTTTTTTTTTTATGAATTTTTTTTTTGTTTTTGGATGAAATGTGGATGAGTTTTTTATTTTGTGATTTAGACTGGTAGCTTAGCAACACCTGCAGGGTAGCTGTAGCACCAGCAGAAATTGGGGGACACCTGCTGGCAGTTGTCATGTGGTAACTTTGAAACTAGTTAAATTATTAATTTTATATTACTGGTTAATTATTTCAGTGTAACTTCAATGTACAGTGAATGAGCAGTGTGCACAGTGACTGTGCATTGAAGATAGTTATGTGTTCCACCTTTTTGCAAACCTCATTCTTGTTAAAATAACTATATATTTTAATTTAAGAAAATATTGAAATAAATATGAAAATAAAAATAATCCTTGCTAAAGCAAGAGAACAATAATCCTTGCCAAGGAAAGAGAAAATTTGCGCTTATAAATAGAATGAAGCAGAACAAAAAATTAATCTTTTATTCTTTTTAAAATAAAAAGAGACATGAAATAAAATAAAATTAACAAAATATTATTTTTGTTGTAAAAAATTAAAAATACAAATAAAATCAAATTGCCTTTGCAAAAAGTCTCAGACAATCAAAACTTAAAAAGACTTACAGGGAAGAGAAGAAATTAAAATAAATTAAAATCAAAATTAATTTTCCTCTTAAAAAGTAACAGATAATGAAAATGTTAATAAAATTACAAAGAGACAATTAAAGCAAAGAATTAAATTTTGATGTAAGAAAATTTAATTCTTAAAAATATTTTTATTAAAAATAAAAATAATAAATATAAATTAATAATCAATTAATAATCAATTAATAATAAATTAATAATAAAATACTTAATAAATTAAAATCAAAATTAATTTTCCTCTTAAAAAGTAACAGATAATGAAAATGTTAATAAAATTACAAAGAGACAATTAAAGCAAAGAATTAAATTTTGATGTAAGAAAATTTAATTCTTAAAAATATTTTTATTAAAAATAAAAATAATAAATATAAATTAATAATCAATTAATAATCAATTAATAATAAATTAATAATAAAATACTTATAAAATAAAATAATAATAAAATAAAATAATAATAAAATAAAATAATAATAAAATAAAATAATAATAAAATAAAATAATAATAAAATAAAATAATAATAAAATAAAATAATAATAAAATAAAATAATAATAAAATAAAATAATAATAAAATAAAATAATAATAAAATAAAATAATAATAAAATAAAATAATAATAAAATAAAATAATAATAAAATAAAATAATAATAAAATAAAATAATAATAAAATAAAATAATAATAAAATAAAATAATAATAAAATAAAATAATAATAAAATAAAATAATAATAAAATAAAAATAATTATATATTTATTGATTTAATTAAAGGGCATTAGTTTTGGCACCGCCCAAAGGTGGTTGTGCACCTCCTTTTGACTGACAGAGGACGTCCGGTTTTTTTTGTTTTTTCAAATATTTTTTAAAAATACTTCTAAACGTCCTAAAATTACCAAACTTTTTTAGTAGCCCTCTGAGAACCGCAACTACATATATTTCTGAGCTTTTTAGCTCAGAAAAAGAATTTGAGGTACTCCATATATAGGGATTACACAAAATAACCAAAAAAATCAAAAAGAACAATTAATGCGGGAAGGATGGGCTAGAAATTTTATCACATGTATTCCAACCTTATTGAAATTCAGCATAAAAATTTCATCCATGGGGAACCAAAAAAAGGTGCTTTTACGTTAATTCTTCAAAATTTTGGTGTATGGTATCAATTTTTGCAAAATGGAACGTAAAAGCAACTTTTTTTGGTTCCCTGTGGATAAAATTTTTATCCTAGATTTCAATAAGGTTGAAATACATGTGCTAAATTTTCTAGCCCATATTTCCCGCATTAACCATAATGTTTTATTTTTTTTTTGATTTTGTGTAATCCCTATATATGGAGTACCTCAAATTCTTTTTATGAGCCAAAAAGCTCAGAATATGTAGTTGGGGTGCTCATAGGGCTACTAAAAAAGTTTGGTAATTTTAGGATGTTTAGAAGTATTTTTAAAAAATATTTGAAAAAACAAAAAAAACCGGACGTCCTCTGGCAGTCAAAAGGAGGTGCACAACCAACTTTGGGCGGTGCCAAAACTAATGCCCTAATTAAAAACTGATATAAAATATTTGAAATCATGAAATCATCATGATTGCCTCTCATCTTATTTTTATTGCAGATCAATTAAAATTACATCATGATTGTGATTCTCAATCATTCTCGATGATTTACAATGATCTTGAATCATTGCAAATTATACATTTTATTTTTGAATCATTACGATCAAAATGATCATATGATTTTCTTTTTAATCTTTTTCATGATCTTTTAATCAATTTTTATTTAAAAATATTATTCTGTTATAAAATTAGCAGCTCAAAATATAAAATTTATCAACACAATATTATAAAATTATTAATCTTATTGAAATCATTAATCTTATTGAAAAATTTAACTTAAAATATAATAAAATATAATATCATAATATTTTATTTGTTTATCATTTTTCTTATCATAATTATTCATCAAAATTTATATTTAAAGAATCAATCTTACTCATAACTTAAGCTCATTCTTATTATTTGATTTTCACATTTTAGGTGAAAATAATTTCTTTATTCAAAATGATTTGTATTGTATTTAAAATTATAAAAAGAGAGAGAGAAAACTAATGAAATGAATGAACTTTTAGTTGTGCTAAATTTAAAATTCTAAACCTAGTTGACCCTATCATCATATACCGGTGCTGCTTAAAAAACTCCTTATTTGTTAAACATCAAGCATAGAGAACTAAACATAAAGCACTTTTTCTTTCAGGGGATAGTTCCGCAGATTTTGATTCCGTGTTTTTTAAATATGCATACCATATAGTAGATATTTTTTCACCCCATCTACCATCCTCACCAATCCTTTGACTTCACTCTCATCAAAAAATGCCAGAAAGAACACTCATCATTTGAACACTCCTATGACTTCTTGGAATTTTAATTCTTCTCAAGATCCCTGAAAACAAACAAAGCCCGTACTACAGCAATGGGGGTCAAGCACAATAT
The DNA here is from genome assembly GCA_000785685.1 of Uromyces viciae-fabae. NCBI lineage: Eukaryota > Fungi > Basidiomycota > Pucciniomycetes > Pucciniales > Pucciniaceae > Uromyces > Uromyces viciae-fabae. The sequence continues at coordinate 4,978 of JNCO01006250.1, read as the reverse complement.
GCTTGCTTTTTACTTGAAGAAGTACAATTGGAAATTTTTTGTGAGGTAACCCCTTTGAAAAAAAGCACCTATGATGACTTGGTTGAAGAAATCACACAAGAAGGATTACTCAAACAGGGAAGATCTCTCAGTGTACAAGAAAAAGTTTTTGATATTCCTTGATATTGTGTGTGGTCCACAGTAACTCAATGCAACAGACTGCTGTCAAGTTTAGGAGGGGACTCTTCACTGTTCAAAGGTATTCATCAATTCTTTATTTTTCATAATTTTTTTCAATTGATGATTGCATATTTTATTTGAAGCTAACTGTTTGCCTTTCTCATTTATCTAGGTACTTTCACCAAGTTCTTGATACTCTTTTTGCTCTTTATCCAAAATATGTGACTCTCACACCTCCCAAAGGAATCCCTGAACAATTAAAAGATCCCAAGTAAAAAGCATTCAAAAAATTTATTGGTGCCCTTGACAGGTTTTTAATCCCTTTAGCTTTGCCAATAGAGAAGCGCAAAACCTATTTTAGCCGCAAAGAACTCATATGCCGCAAGGTCCTAGCCGTAGTCAACTTCCATTTTCAGTTTGTTTATTCCTTGGGGGGTTGGGAGGGAAGCACCCATGATTCTAGGGTATTTGATGATGCATTCACCAAAGGGTTCAGCATTCCAAATGGTTGGTATTGACAAAAAGATGATTAGGCAAACTAGAACCAAACTTTTATTCCATAAGAGTCAAAAGTTAGTAACAAATAAGAAACAAAAAAAGGAATAAAATTTAAACAAGAGGATTCGACCAACAGTCAAACTGATAGATAGATAAAAGAAAATAAAAATGGGATCATTTGTTATTTAAGGAGGAGAGGTTATCTAAAAATCTCAAGTTGTTGATTGAGGTTTCTGAATAATTTTAACTGGTAAAATAGTTAGGTTGACAAAACTAAGGTGAGAAGAAGGTCTTTCAGTGTGAAGTTAATGTTATTGATTTAGTGTTAGCACAGTTAAGAAAGGACAAAAGCATCAACTCTACACTCTTGAGTAAAAATAATGAAAGAAAATATTTTGAATAAAGAAAGAGAGTTTTTCTGTTAGTTATTGAAAAAGATTAGGTTGAATCATGACGGAATAAATACCGAGTAATTGATAGATGATTGAGGAGGTAAAATTGTTTGCCGCAACATGTACTGAAAGGTTGATTGTGATTTTACTTATAAGAATAATTTCAAGAAGAAATAGTCAACAAAGAAAATAAAAGAAGTGAAGGAAAAATAATTTAAGAAAAATAATAATAGAGTCTTCAGAAATGAAGTTTTTACACCTATTTAACCCTATGATTTCAACATGTATTACTTGGCCGATGCTGGAGATTGTATCCAGAAGCGCTTGTTGGTCCCATATTGAGGAATCAGTTATCATTTGAAAGAGCAAGCATCTGCCCGCAAGACTCCTCAAACTCCAAAGTGGAGAGGCTGTAAAATGAAGATGTGTCTAATGGGAGTCAAACCCATGACCTCAGCATAGCTGAGACACATACTAGAGTTCCGCCTTTACCAACTAGGCTACAGACTCTTTGAGACTCCAAAAGAGGCTAGAGAATTTAAGCCCTGATGGCTGAATATAGAAAGGGATGGATGAGGATAAACGCTGCCTTTCTTTATGACAGGTATTGATAGAATAGTCTTGTCTGAAGATGAAAAAGGAGAAAGGCTACACCTGGTTGATGGTCTTGATAATGATTGAGTATTTTATCTCTGAGTTACAGTATGTAGTTGTTTAGTATTTTTGTATTTATTATTTTTCTAGTATGTGTATGAGTGAGTGATAGGTGAGTGAGCATCTGTGGATGAGATCCCCTGGATGTATGATTATATGAGTGAATGAGTTGGATGAGTGGGGGGAAAACAGGCTGGAGAGAGCTCCTTATATACAAAAATATGAGGGATTTTAGCTCCAGAGGAAATCACAACTGCCCTGAAAAAACTGGGTGCACAGACCTGCACAGACCTATGATGTCATGGTGCACTGAACTATGATGTCATGTGCACAGATACTATGTAAATACTTTTGAATTATTGTAACTCATGATTAAAATAAATTATTAAGAATAAACTACTTCTAAACAATTATCACTAAAACATCTATTAATCATGTATTTTTAATATATAATACTCTTATACTACTACTACTATAAAATACTTATATCGATCTTAAATGTTCAGTTAAAATGCCTTGAGGATAATTTTCCAGCACAGTTTTTCACTTAGATCTTGCCCATAAAATCTGTTGAGTTACTTTTACTAAAAACTTTCTATTAAAATTATAACATAAAACTATTCTTGTTTAGTTTTATTCCATAAATGTTTTGTTCTCACTTTTTTTATTTTTGATTATGTAAGCAAGCCTTATACAAAGGCCTGCTTCCTCAATTGCAATAAATCATTGGTTCAATTCATCTTTTGAACTCTTCATCTCAAATAGCTCTTACAGTAGAGAATTTGGCTTCTACTGTTGAAAACCTTACTCAGATTTTCTCAAATACAACATCAACTGATTGATGCACAGATATTTTTATTGGTTTAACAAGCACATGAACTGAAAACAGAAATTATTTGAAATTAAAATATCACAGACAGGAAAGGTATACTGTCACGCAAACTCCCCAGTGAAACTTATATCCCTTGTAACTTCTGAACCACGTGACATAGAGGTATGGGCTTGCTGAGTGACTAGCGGTTATTTTGGCCCTATAATCCATTTTTTATTTTTATTTGAGGGTATTCCTAGTCCTTCAGTATTGAATTCATCATTTCATGTCTTCATCTGTTTTATATTGTGTATATATATGTATAAAAATACAGTGGATATTATATTTTGACTGCATAATTGATTTACAATTGAAAATTTAAAGCCTTCCATGAAAGATCTTGAAAAATTTCAATATTTTGGTTTTTTTATCATAACATTTAAACACTTGTGGCTTCCAGGTTTCTGGGTGGTAGTGCTTGTGGGACAATCGGACAGAATTTGAAGACTGCGGTGATAAATCATGGTTAGCACACATCTTCACCTCAACAACCCCCCCTTGCTAAGTGGCTTGTAGGCTTACAGGGAGGAGGACTTATACAAGGAAGCATTCACAACTTCATCAAGTCCCTTTTGTAAGCGGGAAGCGCTCAGGTAAGCATCTGGGCTCATAACCTCTAGAGACTGTAAAATGAAGATTGTTCGAATTTCTCAATATGCATATTCTACTTATTCAATTATTGAACATTGAACTCTGAGTGTGAATACTTCAAATATGGACAAGTTCTCCTTTGTCATTCACTACTAGTCGTTTACATTGAACTCACAAACATTTCTCAAGAACTCAACTTCATTCAACTACCATATTCATGCCTCAATACTCAACCCACAATATATAAATATATCATAAAGATTATTAGACTCATTGGTAATGTGATTCACCAATCAGTTCTCTCTTCTTCTTCAACTAACAACTTAATCTGGATCCATACTCTCTCACAGACCTGTCTTACTGTCTTCAAAATCTACATTCTAAATTACAGTCTGGCTCCTCAATATTCTTCAGCAAGGTTATATCTCAGTTAATCAATAAGATATTAGTGGCTAATATTCTCTGTTTAGTTTTATCTCCTTGATCTTCATCTATGTCAATTATCCTCCAAATAATCTAAGTGGATAAATCACTTTATTGTTGTCCTGTTGGTTGCTTTCTGATTATTTTGATTATCTACTTAAACAATTTTATTTATTCTTGTTACTTACTTTTCTTTTATGTTTATGAAATAAAAAAGCTGGTTTTGGTTTGTTACCCATTATTTTTCTCAAAGATGTGTCCGATGGGAGTCAAACCCATGACCTCAGAATAGCTGAGACACATACTAGATTGCTGCCTTTACCAACTAGGCTACAGATGTTTGTGGATGCCAGGTTTCTGGGTGGTAGTGCTTGTGGGTCAATCCGAAAGAATTTCAAGACTTTGGTGATACATCACGGTTGGCACATGTTGTCGCCTCAACACAAAGGAGCTTGACAATCTTTGACACACACCACTACGCAATGTAGTGGAAAAGATTTTTGACTGCATGGAATCAAAGTTCAAGATATTAACCACACAATTTGAGCACCATCTCCATCACCAGTTCAAACTTTTATATGCACTTTTGATGCTCTGGAATTACCTGCAACAACATGAGCAGCTAGATGATAACAAAGAGCTCCATTGTGAAGATGAAACGATTATGGTGGGAAATAATGATGCAAATGTCCACCTCAATGAAATTTAAACAGGTCAGAGAATAGTTGAAGAAGACAATAAGATGGTTTGGAAACATGATCACCTGACAAAACAACTCTGGACTCAATATCAGAACTACCTTTCTGGTAGATCATAAAAAAATTTCATTCTCTCCTACACTCTCTTGTTTTCTCCTATTGCATCTCTCATTTTATTTTTGATTGATTTTTTTTTTTTTCAGAAATAATCAAAAACAATAAAAAAATGTTATATCCCTTCTCATTTTCTTTATTATCTCTCTAATTGATCTCTTATTCTCTTATATCACTATCCCCAATCAAATAAAATAAATAAACAAATGTTATCTCTTCTCATTTTATTTTTTATCTCTCTAATTGATCTCTTTGTTTTTTTTCTCACAAGTAATTACATAATTTATGAAACTTATATATAATTATCACCGAAAAAAAGGAAATACATGTTGCAAATGAAAGACTAGCAAGAAAAGCAAGAATAAAATCATACCAGCAGAATGAAGGAACTGAAACAATAAGGAACTTGAAAAAAAAGAGCCTAGCAAGAAGCAAACAGTGAGAATAAAATAAAAAGGATAATGAATGTGAAAAAAAATACCTAGACACTGCCAGGGTGATTTTATCAGATTCCTACATCTGGCACTACATCAGTTGGAAAAATCTGATATTAAATCAGACAAAACTGACATTGTATC